>CM040402.1:80491167-80523667 GCA_022702515.1 Ilyophis sp. 1 JC-2022 | reverse complement strand
TGAGGCAGACGTGTCCCAGCAACCCGGATACGTGGTGACCTTCAGCCCAGCCGGCCTGAGCGTCTGTGGCACACATGATAAGCAAACGCATGCAGAACAGAGATTTGGGCTGCGCGCGTTTTCTCGGGCTGATAGCCGTAGCATCTCTACACGTGCCAATGCACAGCGCTCTGTATTGTGCAAATGTATTTTGTGCTAGTTTAGTGCCTAATATCCATGTGTCACATTTCTCTGCTCATTTGCACTTTATCCTTTCACCTCACAGTTTTTAATCGGGGTGCTATCTGCTTCTTGTTTGTGCTTGCGCGAGCATGTTTGTATCTGGGTCAGAGGAAATGAAGTGAGCACATGGGTAAATACACGAATGGATGAATGTGGGCTAGTCCTTTCGGCACGTTAATCCCGCATTACTCCAAATCCGGAGTGGGTGGGTGGAGCCACCGTGTCACCACAGGAAGGCTTTATTAAAAGGCAAAAGTTTTATATAAAAAAATGTTTTGGTTAATAGAAAATGGATTTAGGGCAAATATGCCTGCTAACAAAGTGAGTGGCGGGATTCGGAGAGAAAGCTATGGATTCTAAGAGAGGGACATTTAATCTGGCTAAACTCTCCCAGCCATTTGCATATGAGAGATCTTGTGACTTCAGTCCCTTGTGAGAGAGTGACTGAAGATATGCACTGCAAAAACCCAAAAAAAGGTCACTCTTAAGTTTAAGTCTCATATTTAGACTTATTTATATCACTTTTTAGTTAAATAAGACAAAAAGATTACAGTCCTTGTAACTCAGAGGCTGCAGGTTCAAATCTAATGTGGGGCCACTGCCATTGTATTCTTGAGAAATATACTTAACCTGAACTGCTTTCCATAACACATGCAGCTCTTTAAAAGGATAGTATGTAAAGCCATGGGAGTCACTCAGATTAAGGGTGTCTACTAAGCAATCCAATATAGCGATGCAAGATGAGGGCCAAGCCAAAATCTAATGTTAATAGATTTCACCCCAAAGCACTGATCCAGGTTCAGTACTACTCATGAATGCTGGTAAGGGTTAGGGATGTAAGTGAATACGCTGGTCGTAAAATAGCTGTAGGTGAAGCGGGTGCAACAGGTAGCGCATAGATCACCTTCCACATGGAAATGCCGACCAAAGATCTCAACATCTTAATTTCCTTTTTTTCAGGAACATTTTCCCCTCCAACCTGGTGTCCTCTGCATTCCAGTCGGTGAGTCACTTGTCCTTTTCCTGAGGTGGATCAACGCTTTCTGGTTTTTACCTCAAACACACAATTAAAATACTTCCAAATCTTCTAATGTGTGAGGGAAATCTGACTACGCTTAAATAGCTGGAAGAAGAATGTGACTTCACCATCACTGTATTATTTCAGACAACCATCACATCACAAGTAGATGGCATGCAGATAATGAGGACCTTTTCAATTGAACAGCACGTTGATTATTAATATGAAATTCACTTATATATATATATATATATATGATTATTTCAGGAATGTATTGTCGGTTCTCATGATGGAAGGTACACATTTGGAATGGAAACCTGGAAAATGTTTGGTTGGACATTCTGAGGACGCATCAGGTGCACAAAGCCTCTCGCAGTTGATGGCTGTGTCCCAAATCGCATACTTCAATGCTCCTAGCACGCATATCGAGCACGCGCATCCATAGCGAAGTACGGTAGTGCGGAGCACGGGAGTATGCGATTTGAGACACAGCCGATCTGTGCGTTATTGGCACTGGCCGTCGAATCGGATGCTTTGCCTGGGTTTAATTCAAGCTTGGACAGGCTAAGAACTTATTTAACTTATTCAGTGCCGCAGGCTACTTTAGTCGACGAACATACGAACGGTCTAAATTGTCGAGGGCGACTGAAGTCGACCAGTTTTTGATTTTCTGCTACACCGGTAGATAATTCAGAATTTGAGTCGGGAAAAACGAAACAATGACCAATTTACAATTACATTCTTTAACCGTCTTTTACCCGGATTTGCTCTTTTTTTTCTTCTTTTTTTACATGGTTCTAGAACCCTCATGTCAAACCATCCAAACCAACCAAGAAATTGAACACAATCAAGTGGGCTATATAACAAACTAGGCTACTGCTATGCTACTGTCTCAGTAATGGGAGAAAATGACCCCTAGCTTTCAGTCGTTCCACGATCGTCTGGTCAACGTTTGAATCACGGATAGTAGCCTACTTTCAATTAGTTTTATAATATCCCTTTCCCGATTTATATTTAATAATTCTCTGATTTCCAGTCTGTCCAGTTATTTCCCATAGCTCCTCCATTGACCATCGTTTTGTTGATTCCGTTTAGAATTGTCCCTCACACCACAGATCTTAGCATACGTTATCTTTGCCTCAGGATAACTGTTTCTGTTTAAAACGGTTGATACAAAGTAACTCACGTGGACAGCTCATTTGTACATATCTATACAAATCACCAGTGATTATGTTTATTGTTAATTTTTACATATCTATAGTTATGCAAGCGCTGATTTTTATGGAAAACTGTTTTCACTATTATAACACCTCACCAATGTAAGAGTCATGTTAACCAAACTAAGAAGCACTGAAAATAAATTATTTATATTTCCATCAATATTGTTTGACATTGTTCTAATAGTGAACTGAACCAGATGGTGTGCTATTTAGCACCATATATCCTCATTAATAAAAAATTGTGTTGGAATAGGTCAAATAATGTGTTTTATTAGAAGCTTGCGCATTGACAGGATCAATCAAAAAACTTTGAATGTCGGCAGCCATATTGGCTTGGCACTGCTGAGGCTTAGTGTTCCAGAACACTGGTATTGAACGAGTTAAAAGACAATGAAAGGGAGTTGATAGGTTCCCAAGGTGAATGCTTCCTGTTTTCTCTTGCAGTACTCCACCAGCTATAAATTGGTGAGAGTGGAGATGAAAAATGCGACGGGTGATGAGAGCAATGGAACATTATACTCTGTAGAAAAGGTAAGGGCGGAGTTATAGTCTCTCTCTCTCTCTCTCTCTCTCTCTCTCTCTCTCTCTCTCTCTCTGTAAAAGATAGTCAGCCAATACCAGAAATTCAATGAAATTCAATTCAATAATTTAAAAATCTTAATAGCAAATTATGGCCACTTTTTTAATTTTGTGAATTGAACATCAGTTAATTTTCTGGACTGATTGAATTGAAATAGAATTGACCCCAGTCCTGGTATTTGCCCAGTGACTGTCTGCCGGAATATACTGTATGTTAATGCGTTGGAAGCTGCAGGTGCAGATATAGCGTGACTAGAGCAGGCCTACATGAATGTATGCCGGGTCTGTGCTTCTGTGTCAGGCAGGGTCAAAGCAAAATCATCAAATTCAAATACCAATTAAATTAGAAATACATTTTAAAAAATCACTACAAATTGAAATTGATTTCAAGGAGAATTTTGTACCAAATGGAAATGAAGAGTCAGTCAGATCTGGTAATGATGTAGCTGTGGTCAGTGGAGGGGGGATTGTAGCAGGCACACCAACCTGCTTGCGCCCCCTGCAGGTTCCTTTCGGCATGGACGTGGACGGGATGAACATCCTGGGCCTGGTGGTGTTCGCCATCGTGTTCGGTGTGGCCTTGAGGAAGCTCGGCGAGGAAGGCGAGATTCTCATCAAGTTCTTCAACTCCTTCAACGAAGCCACCATGGTGCTGGTCTCCTGGATTATGTGGTGAGTATTTTGTTTTGTGATTGGATTTTGTCTTCTTTTTTTGTTGTACTTGAACAAGAAGGTCCAGCGCTATTGTGTACACACATGCCTGATGTGTGCATGATAAAGACCAAACTGATCCAGATTGTACTTACACCATGTAGACTTTGTGTTGAAGGGGTGGGCCTGTATGGTAACTTATGGTCAGCCTATCAGTATGTTCCATTTTACGTTGTACTGTGCCTTTAAAAGAAAGTGTTGGTTAGTTTTGGTGAGAACGTGTGTGTGCTATTGACAATGAAGTCACTCATGCGTGAGTGAGCATACATATATGTGCATACATGTGTGCCTGTATGTGTGGATTTGCTTCAGTATTTGATTCAGTATATGAGCATGTGTGCACTCGCACAGTGATATGCGTAAGTGTGGGTGTGTTCATGTGTATGTCTGTGTCTGATGTGTGTGTGTGTGTGTGTGTGTTTGTGGATTGAAAGAGAGCAAGCCTGTGCTTGCACTGACTTCTCCGTCCCGTTTACTTATTTCTCCGCCCCCCTCTCCCGGCTGCAGGTACGCTCCCCTGGGTATCATGTTTCTGGTGGCGTCTAAGATCGTGGAGATGGAGAACGTGGCCACGCTGTTCGCCAGCCTGGGGAAGTACATCGTTTGCTGCGTGATCGGCCACGCGGTGCACGGCCTGCTGGTCCTGCCCTTCATCTATTTCATCATCACGCGCAGGAACCCCTACACCTTCCTCCTGGGGCTGGTCACTGCCCTGGCAACCGCCTTCGGGACGTCCTCCAGGTCCGGCGCTCGCTTCCATCTGAAATCCTCCACCTTTCCCCTTTTCTTCCCTTAATCTGCCTCTTTCACAGTGTCTTCTGCTTTCCCCAGTTTCCCCAGTACCTTTAAGGTGTAAGAGCACAAATATGTGATTAGAATGTTCTTGACTGAACATTCTAATGCTGATGTAACAATCACTACTGGTAATTGCAAGCAATGGAGTTCTAGAACACTGACCGTAGAACTTTGCACAGTCACCCCTCCTCTTGTCTCCGCCTTCCCTCCCCCCTCACGGCGCATCTCCTCCCTCTCTCCCTCCGCAGTTCGGCCACGCTCCCCCTGATGATGAAGTGCGTGGAGGAGAAAAACGGCGTGTCCAAGCACATCAGCCGCTTCATCCTGCCCATCGGCGCCACCGTCAACATGGACGGGGCGGCACTCTTCCAGTGCGTGGCCGCCGTCTTCATCGCCCAGCTCAACAACTACTCGCTCAACTTCATCCAGGTCATCACCATCCTGTGAGTTGGCGCCGATAAAACCGCCACGTGCAGGATTATTAGCGGGCGTTCGCAGCCCTGTGCCCTGGAGCGCCGCGGTTTCCGCTGCTTTCCGGTGCAATTCAGCAGCGAATTTATCGGTTTCCCCAGCTGATTACGCAGTTAACTCACCTCATACGGGTTATTGGGTCTGACTTGGCTGCTGATTTTAAAGGAACACGCCAACATTTTGGGAAATTGGCTTATTTGCCATCTTCCCCAGAGTCAGACAAGAAGATGAATACCCTTTTTTTCTGTGTGCGTGCAGTAGGAAGCATAGAGACCCGCACCGTTAGCCTACCTTAGCCGCAATCACTGGAAGTGGGTTAGACCAGTTAGCATAGCTCCCTCAAAAGTTACAAAATACACTTTCCAACAACTCCAAAACTTTCTTACTTACATGTTGTGACTTGTGTATTTACCACGTGTAGAAATAACAATGCAAAATGAGACATTGTAATTTTCGAAGCAGATACATACCCGGACTATTTTCTTTAGCTAACTGATGATATTTACTTCACTGAGCGCGCGTTACCTGTCAAACGAAGGTGCTGCGTGCAATCACTGCGCCCAGGCAGCGGTGGTTTACTAGCAGTGGTTCGGCAAGAAGAAAATGGTTAATGAAGGGTATGTATCTGCTTAGAAAATTACAATGTCTCATTTTACATTGTTATTTCTACATGTGGTAAATACACAATGAATGCTGAATTTTGCATATGCCCATGTAATATGTATATGAACATGAGTATTGGCGCGAAACTGCCTTGAATTCGCTAAAAGCAAATTTCCTCTAACTTCTGCCTCTGGCATGAAATGTACTTGCCTCTCTGTTAAATCTTATTCATGTGACATGATTAGACCCACTGTGTGCGACATGAAAGGGATTTGCAGCACGCTGAACACACGTCGCCTTGTTAAGACAGTACTGATGTCCGACTTAAATTATATTTCTGTATGTTGAGAGACGGTTGCTAAGCATGTGATCTGTGTGCTGACTGCTGACCATGTCCCGCCCTTCCGTGGCAGAGTGACAGCTACAGCGTCCAGTGTGGGAGCGGCTGGGATCCCTGCAGGGGGCGTGCTGACTCTGGCCATTATCTTAGAGGCGGTGGGTCTGCCCACCAATGACATCTCCCTCATCCTCGCTGTGGATTGGCTAGTGTGAGTAAAAGGGGAAGGTGTTTGGGGGTGGGAGTGGGGCATAGGGGCAGGGGATTGGCTGGTTTTGATTAAGGGGGCGGTGTTTGGGTGGAGCATTGGGGCAGGGGATTGGCTGGTTTGATTAAGGGGGAGGGTTTTTGGCTGGAGTGGCATTGAGTGGCTGGGGATGTGGCTTGTTTTTGTTGGTGGAAGAGTAGGTCAGAGCTGTCTAATTTTAGTGATGGTATAAACTTTAAACAGGCATTCTCAGACATGCTCCTTTTGACACTGTGAACAGTGACTTTATGATGGTGTGTGAGCACGTGTGTGTGTGAGCGTGTGTGTGTCTGTGTGCGTGTGATACCCTGTATTTGACCCCGCCTCCTCTCTCCCTGCAGCGATCGCACATGCACGGTCATCAACGTGGAGGGCGACGCCTTCGGGGCGGGGCTGCTGCAGTACTTTGTTGACCGCAACTCCAAGAGCGGCGAGGGGGCGGAGCTCAGCGAGGTCAAGCTGGACGACACCCCTCCCGACACACAGGGCTCGCCCCTTCTGACCAAGAGCAGGGAGCAGCTGGAGGAGGGGGCTGTGGTGGCAGCGGCTCGGCCCAGCGAGAAGGAATCCATCATGTAGGAGGAAAGGAGCTCTCATCAAAACTCCCCATCCCGTTTTTATCTCTTCTCTACCTGTAAGGACATACTGATACTGTGGACTTCTCTCCTCCTGACTTTTTCCAACCAAAAATCGCTGAGGACGCCGAGAGCCGGGACAAGGGGGAGGCAGGGAAGGAGAGCGGGCAACAAGATGTGTACTGTTCAATTTTTTTTAAGTGTCAATATTTATTAGTCGCCAGTAATGTGGTACGGAATCTCTCGCCTCGACCTTTCTTCCTTTTAAAGAGCTGGACCTGGTCTTTGGTCACATTCTCTATCCGGTCTTCAAATCTCGCCAAAGAGACAAGGTCTGGCACCTTGTACATGCATATTTTCTGCTTTAAAAAAAAAAAAAAAAAGGAGCAATCTTATTTCACAAAGTATTTCTTATGTTATAATTGTATAGACAACTACCACACACCCGAGTTTGACGAGTTTCAACCTAGTTAGATTTATTTGGGGTAGCTGCTAAATGGATTATATTCTGACATAGCGATGCGCTGCTGGGAAAGTATGTGGCGGTGTTCAGTTTGTCTTTCTTTGCAACTTGAATTGCCCTGGACCGTTTGGAGGTGTAGCACTTAATTTGCTGGTGATTAACTGATGTTCAGCTGGTTCATGGGTGCGAAAGAATAGCACGACTGGGACCGCGGCCCACTCGCGCTCTCGAGGACATGGTAGCGGAAGCCGTTCCCAGCGTCTGGGAAAACCTTCACTGTCACAAATCTTCGTGTCTCCCATATGAACTCAATACGCAAACCTATCCACTTGTACACCAAGGAAAAACTACACTACATGGCTGAGGGGTCCTATGCAATGTGTATTGTTCCGACCCCTTGGGTTTGGTTGCCATAGCGTACACTTGCAGTCAAAATGCAGCTGTTAAGTGGTAGGTGTAGTGTCTGTAGGTGTAGTAGACATTTTTACATTTGCTTTGAAACATGGTTCAGGCACCAACTGTTCTCCCGGCTGACACCCAATGTCCTTGCCAAGTTGCTGAGCTGTTGCAACAATGTTGCGGGAATGTTGTGTGTCAGTTGGGCAGCACTATTGAGCTCATGACCTGTGACTTGAGAATAGGGGGATCCGGGAGTGGGAGGGCCACACAAACTGACAAGCAAGCCCATTTGACAATATTCTGACCAATCAGATGACCGTTGCAGAGATGACCGGTTGACCTTTAGGCAAAAGTGCACGTACCTATTTGAGGGCTCCATTCTAGGATTTCTGGCTGAAAGCCATATACGGGGATTAGCATTATATTTATTTCATTTCAATATTTACTGTCAGTAGTGCTCTTACCGATGATAGCATAGATCACACAGGCAAGACCAGAACTACAGGCTACATCTACATCTACAGACTACATCTACTGAACAAAAATAAACTCAATATAATTGGCGTATTTTGTGGGAAGGATGGAAGTTCACACAAGGTTTGACTCGGATTCAGAGCCCATCGGACTCCGCTATGGAAAAAACACTGCGTTTCCACGTGAATTAGAATTTATGCCATTTGAAAGTATTTTGTGATACTTGGTTAATGGCGTGTGCATAAATGAAAGCACATTGAGTTCATGAAAATGCAAGAGCTTGAATAAGAGTTCAGAGTAAATGCACATTGAAACAGAGGCAAATTTTTGCTATTTGCACAAGACATACTCATGCCTGGGCATGAATTGAAGGGCCTGAACTATTCTCTCCTGTGAATGATTGAGTCTTTAATAACCGTATCAAGCCAACCCTGCTAAAATGACATATTACCATCTTACTTGGTAGTCTTGCTGGCTGTTTGATGAGTGTTTTAGGTTACCATAAGTCACAGCAACCTTCTTTTGAAAATGTAGCTAATGAAGCCACCATGCCACGTTCAGCTAGAGGGCAGAAGCCATTCCGTTTTGGGGAAGAAGTGGCCCTTGTCACATGACCTGGGACGTGGTCTCTTGTGACCTTATGCCACATGGCAGGAGTGATCTGCCCTTTCCAGTCACGTTCCCATTGGTTACTTACAGAGTGGGATCTCTGAACACACCCACAGGTGTGTCATCTGACACAATGAAATGTTCACCACATCAGGTACCTCTCCCTGAAATGATATTTTTTTCTTAAGGCTCCTTTTACATTTAGATATGTGGCTGTGTTGTGCTTATTTGTCTCTTAGTAGCTTTTTATATTGGCCATTGTATTTTTCTAATGCTTTTCTGTTCAGATAACCATACACTTGTTCTGTCTGTGACCGTACACTGTGTGTGTGTGTGTGTGTGTACCATATGATGCAGGCGTATGCTATGTCTGTCCTGTTGAGGGCATTATAGTTTTGATATGTGTCCATTCCCACTTTAAAGACACGGCCCTGTTTTTACACTTGAACATGGCGGGGATCTCATGTTTCAGAAGGAACACTGCCAGGTCTTCTGGCATTCCATAAACTGACCTTGCGCAATCTGCAAAGCGGAGAAGCACAGTTCACCTTGTAGCATATCTGTTACTCTGCATCTGTGTGCGTGCGCAAGTGCGTGTGTGCAGGGCATTCAGTCCACTTGTACATTTTCTCTTCCTGGTTTGAAGCCCAGCTGAATTTAAATCATAATCATGTCACTTTCATGTTTCCAAAAGCCCAGATTCCTTGGTTATTGGCAGCCGCTAGTGTCTCAGACAGGATAGCCGCAATACTGTTAACAAACACTCATAAATTTCATCGGAGCGAACGCTGCTCTCCTACTGAAGACTGTAACGGTTTTTGAGTGTTTTGTTCGGATCTCATAGCCCAAAGTCTAGCGCGTGAACGGCAGCGTGAAAGCGAAGCTTTCAGTAATGCGTGTCAAGCCTGTTATTCCTGTTTCTCCGACGACGCGTCTGCAGACCTGTGCTGTAGCTTCCCTCGCCGGAGGGCGTGCTGTTGCCATGGCAGTGCCGACGACGTCACAACCAGGGCCAAAAGAGAACTCGCGGAATGAACCGCCTCCAATCGCACACTCTTTACTGGCTGTAGAATAAAAATCTTTTTATTATTTATGCACTTTGTTTCACGTTCTTTTATGAGTCATTTATAATTGTCGTTTTTTGTTTTTCAAAAAGCAGTTATTACATGGTAATGATTTTTTATATACCACATATAGATTAAACACAGGTAATTACTGTAATGACTACTATACCCTTTGAATACGTTCAGAGCATGAGAATGAAAAAATGCATGGCTTGCCCTGCCTAACCTCGCCATCGATCTATCCAAAGCCAAGAGAGAAAATAAGAACACCGATTTAATTCATTAACGGCAGGCTCCGCCTTGCCCTGCAGGATTTCCCACATTCCCTACACCTGTACCACAAATAAAACAGAATTTAAACACACTAGTGGGGTAGAACAAGGCCTAGGCTGTGACCGAATATGATCTGTGTTCCCTGCCCTCTACCCCCTGTCCACTCAGACCCCTGTCTACTATGTGCCCTGTCCCCTCACTTTGCAAGCAGTGTGCGACAAAAATTCAGCAAAACTTTCCAAACTAGTGAAGTAGTTTGTAATATTTTTATTTTTATTGAGAATATCAATCAGTTTACATATGATGATGGTTACAAAGTGTAGACGTGAATGAAGATAGAATTAACAAAAATAAAAAGAGAGTAGTTCATAATATTTCCCGCTGCAGATTTGCTGGAAGGCCAATATTTTTGTACGGGTTCACTTCCTTGTGTTATCTGTATGAAATTTCAAGACTAGTAGTCCAGTACTTTGGATGGTTCATTGAGTCAGCACTGAGCAGAACTGCAACACTGGTCGCCAGCACCTAGAGTAGGGCCAGACACACTGACTTCTCTCAAATTGCTCACATCATGTGACAATCTCAGATTGATGGGACAGTATGAGGCAATTCATAGGAAATTCATTTAAAAAAACATTTTTATTGAGAATATCAATCAGTTTACATATGACAATGGTTACAAAGTATAGATTTTAATGAAGATAAAATTAACAAAAATAAAAAGAGAGTAGTTTGTAATATGCCCCGCCCTTGTACCATAGACGTGCATATACGCTCTATGGCCGTGTCCGAATACAACCCCTACACCCTTTTGAGGGTGAATATTTGAGTCCACTTTGTCAAAAAGCTTTTGAGTGGGTGACTTTTTCTCACAAATGGGGGCACTTAAAATGCCAGAATGAGCCCCTTATTTCCAGAGTTTTGTTGAGGGAATTCAGGAGCACACTCATCTGCAGAATGGTGCACTCATCTGAGAATTTCAGTAAGTAGCCCGGAGGTAAAAACATAAAAGACATAGAGTGTATATGCATATTTATGGTAAAAGTTTATATTACAAACTACTCTTTTTTTAACTCTATATCTTCATTCATAATCTACACTTTGTAACAATCATCATATGTTAACTGATTGATATTCTCAATAAAAATAAATATTACGGACTACTTCCTCACTAGTTTGGAAAAAGTTTTGTGGGATTTTTTTTTTGCACACTGCAAAGTGAGGGGAAAAGGGCACATAGTAGACGGGTCTGAGTGGACAGGGGACAGTGGACAGGGGTCGTATTTGGACACAGTCCAACAGTTATGGTGCGTCCCAATAGTCGAAAAATGCACCCTCCCTTTCTCCACTACCACCTCCTCTACTCCGTGCCCCGGAAACTGATGTTTGTATTTTAATCTAATGTTGCTGATTACATCTTAATTACGTATTAATGGTTACATATTAATTAATGTCTTGACACAAACCACAATGTCAGGTACATTGTATGCTGTACATGCAAATACTTGTACTCAAAAAGTTCAGACAGTTTTGCATACTTAGGTAGGAGAGGAGTCGTAGTGGGGGAGTGGAGGAAGGGAGGTGGGGAGTGAAGAATATTGGACGCACACTTAAGATTCTCAGATTGTGCGCAACCTAGTCTTGCATCCACACTCCAGCACAGTAGGTGGCAGTGATGCATCTGTGAGTTTCTTTTGAAGCTGCCAATCAACACCATTGAAGAAGACAGGCAGAAACACAGAAATGAACGGTAAATAATTGGCTTCTTGTTTGGCACAGGGGTTATTTTCCAGAACTTTCCATTGGTCTTGTCTTTTTGGGAAGTTTATTTATAGGTATGTTTTTTATGGGAAGTTTATTTCTCAGCAATGTAGTATTGTAATATGACGTGAACACCATCAAAATATTAATATTAAAGAAGGGATTGTGGGACCAACTGTATTTGTGGCCCTTTTTACACGAGGTCATTGACATTGGAATTTAAACAGTTGAGAATTGACTTTAAGATTGAGCCAGTTCAGGGCCAGGATTTAACTGCCACCTAATGGCTATGTTGGTGAATTACAAGGAGTCATACTGCAACTCAGCACTGTTATATCATATCCTCCCTCCTCATCATAGAAACACACGGGGTTCATTCCAATCGCTCATTTTACATTTTATCCGTCCTCATCTGACCCGGAGATCGATAGAGGTCTACCATCTTTAAGGACATTCCAAACCACTAAATGCTCTTCAGAGGAATGAGGAGGGTCCCGGAGGACGCTTCCGCGAGGAAACACAAGTGTAGCCATTGCGGAAGCCTTTTCTCGGAACGCATGACGTGCATGAATTATTCACCACTCTCCACATCTGCCTTGTCACAGGAACACCCCTACACTAATTTACCTAATTTTACCGTTCCTTTCCATTTATTATAAAGTACTAATCCATAATGACACATTCTTTATAACTAACAAAAGCAACGTTTATTCATGAAAGTAGTATGCTGTAACTCATCAGTAATTATAGTTAAGCACGTAAGCATAATATGACACTGACGCTTGATTGAGTAAAGACGTTCCATTTGCCTAATACGTTGCCTTGATTCCTCCGTCCTTGTATCTGATCCTTGCATACTTTCCTCATGTCCTTCGTTGGGCGGAGCTAAGGAGAGAGGAAAGCACACCAGGAAAAGATGCTAGGAATGAAAATAAGCGATTGGAATTAACCCATCGGCTGCATTCGGATCTTAATTTTATGCTTTCTTCCTGACGTTCCCTTCCCTTGCTTCAAGGGAGGGACGGGGGATCCCCAAAATGCCAGGATGAAATATTGCAGCCACACCTGGCGTGGATTCCAATCGCTTATTTTATCCGTCCTCTTCCCCTCGGTCCTCGCTTGACTCTGAAATCTATCTATTGATTGCTCCGTCCTCGTATATGATCCTTGCATCCTTTCCTCGCGTCCTCCGTTGAGCGGAGCTAAGGAGTGAAGAAAAGATGCAAGGATTGAAAATAAGCGATTCGAATGGACCCCAAGTGGGATTTGGTTCCAATTTAAGAAAGCGGACCGAGTAATTACATTCCCTCACTCCCTCGTTTATCCTCCCTCTCACCAAGGGTATAAAATGCAAGCTTCCTGCAAGAAGGGAATCCCACAATGCAATGCTTCACAAGTAAAGAAGGGGACGAGTCATTGGACAGCTGTCAAACAGAGGAGGCGATATTTTTTGGTAGGATGAGTTTGGAAGGTTTGTGAATAATTCATGAGCGTATGTTGAGGGACGGGAGGGGAGATTAATAATTGAGAATTTAACTTTGTCAGATCCTTTAGCCTACACTTTGTGTTTGTGTTTCAGTTTTTCTCACAAGAAATTCTTACTAAAGGCCCCGCAAAGACTGGCATTAGTGCTTTTATAAGACCGACTGTCTGTTTTTATCACTCAAGATAAGCTATTATTCATGAACCTTCCAAAGTCATCCTACGAAAAAAAAAAATAGTGCACAGGGTAGCACTCCCTATATAGGTTGCGAGGGCCATTCAGTTCCATTTTTATTTGTTCCTCATTTATCCTCCCTTGCAGAGCACCTGTTAAATTCACTCGTACGTCACAAATTTTGTCACAAAATAGCTCACTTGAGGGAAGAGAGCAAGGGAAGGGAATGTGTTAAAGTGGATACGAATGCAGCCATGGGCTGTGTCCAAATCAGCACTCTTCCATACTATTGAGTATGCTTGTTGAGTCGAGAGGATGAGAAAGTAGTTTGGTAAGAAAAATTTTCTCTAGACGTAGTATACTTTAAACCCCCGTATGATATACTTACTTCCGGGGTTTCGTAGAGTAGGCTATATTCAGGAGCATACTTTTTCAAGGAGTATGTGGACATTTTGGTCGCATAAATATGACGTGCAGATTCGCTGACACATTCCTTCAATAACAACAAAAACAACACGTAACATGGCCGCACAAAGATGGGATGTCTTACGACACTTCCACAGTTAGAAAATAGTATGGTAGATATTTATTTGTGTACTGCACGTTGAATACTTAACAGTACGCATTACAAAGTACACAGCTACCAGTACAGAAGCTAGGATGTAGTAGATAGCCATGGGCTGTCCGAATCAGAGCCCAATCTACTGTGCCCTATCTCCTGTGTAGTGCACTGGCAAAAGTGTGCTGCTTAATGTGCAGTTTAGCTCCGACGTGCAGTACGCGAAAAATATCCGCCATACTATTTTCCAACCGTACCATGGAAGTGTCGTAAGTCACCCCACCTTTGCGCGGCCATGTCACGTGTTGTTTTTGTTGTATTATAAGGAAAACGTCAGCAAAGCTGCGCCTCATTTTTTAAAACAAAACTCACGTCATATCTATGCGGCCAAAATGTTTTTGTACTTCTTGAAAAGTGTGTTCCCAAATATACTCAGTGAAACCCCGGAAGTAAGTATACTATATTTAGAGAAAATTTTGCCTACTTAATGACTTTTTCATTCTGTCTATTCAACAAACCTACCTAATAGTATGGAACGGTGCTGATTCAGGCACAGCACCAGGCTGTGTCCGAATCAGAACTCTATCATACAGTGCACTGGCAGAAGTGTGTTGGTTGTCTCCACAAGGAAGCATTTGACAACATTTAGTCCCCATGAAGTAGGATAAACATGCCCACACACCCGGACACACGCACGCGCGCACACACACGCGCGCGCACACACGCGCACACACACACGTGCACACACACACGCGCACACACACACGCACACACACACGCACAACTCACAGGACTGAGGGAACCTGTACATATAGCGGTACTCCTAATGTTTTATTTTGATTCTAGCTTTTTTAAATTTTCCTGTTACATAATGAAAAAACACAAGTCATCATGGACATGCCACCACAACATGAAGGAAAGAAAGATAGAAGTGCCATGGGTTCCTTCATTTCTTTCTTCACTCTTTCCTTTGAGTCCAACAATACCTCTCTGCAGTACCATTGGTTGACTGTAAAATTGACACTTGGTCCCAAACTGTACAGTCTAACAGTACTTGTGCAAAAATAATAAAGTGAAACTGTGCAAAACACACACACACACACACACAGTCTATCAGTAGTAACACATGTTTCAAGTTTCACATTGACAAAGTGAGCTACCTAGAACTGTCTGTTAGTCAGTGTATAGACATTTTGATTTAGTTCAAGTGTACGGACAAACCACGCACCAACAGGAAGACAAATAGTCAAGACAGCATAGGTCTGGATTCATCTTTGCCATTTAATCTTGAAGTCCTTTAACTTTGACTATACATTAAGGTGATTGTCCATTTTTCTCGATTTTGCTGATTGTTTAACTCTCCAAACTTTGAGTGTTTGAGAATAAAAAGATGAATACTAATTTAATCGCGTGTCAAAGTCAAGAATAAATGTTGCTAGAATCCAGGCCAAAGTCCCTACCTCCGTTTTGTTATGAAATATCTATTTTAGGTTTCTTTTGGACAGTCATTAATAGACTCTTCCTGGACTGAAATGAGCTCACCAAGTTTGGATTTGCGACTGTTACCCAAAGCTACCCCGACACTCCCATACAGCATTGCTGTAGTTAATCAGAAAAGTAGTGTACTTCAATTGTACACACAATAAGATGCATTTGGCGCTACGTAGCAGTGACACTTCAGTTGCCAGGGCGACATGTCTGTTGAGGTGGAGGGCCAGTTTGTTGAAACGGGGACTGTGCATCGGTTTCTGTTGGACATCTACCTGTTTTCTTTCAGTGGCTTTTGGGAAGAACAGATTACTATGTTGTGCTCCCCTCACCCCCCACCCCCCACCCCAAGGGCCATTATTGAAATGTAAGGCTGTGGACCGGAGCAGCTCTTGACGCATAAATCCAATAAATAACAGTTTTAAACAATAAAAAAAAGTGGTTCAGTTCAGTCACAGAGCAGACACATGAGGCTGCCCAACACTCTTGCACTGATTCTAGTTTGCATAACATCCTCCCCCTGTCCCGCCCATCACCACACTCCCCTCCCAAATCCCTCCACCCCACAACCCACCCCTCCTCCCGCCCCTCACAGGCGGCTTCTGTCCAGCCTCTTTTTGGCAGGGTTGGGGTACTGCGGATTCTCAACGACACCCTCCCCAAACTTGAGCTCCAGAAAGGCGCGGTGGTTGTTGGGGGCGTAGGCGGTGATGCCTGCGAAGGGCATGGGCACCAGAGGCTGCAGGAAGTGCTCTGGGAACTCCACGTCCTGCTTGTGCTCCGTCCAGGTGTCCTTGGTCATGACGCCATTGCGGGGGTAGAAGGGCCACAGGTCCACGTGCAGGTGGTTGGCTTCGCTGTACTGCACCCGGTAGAAGTCGCCCTCCACCGCCCGCTCCCACACGTAGCCGTTGGCGTCCACCAGCGAGCCGGCGTCCAGGTTCTTCAGGTAGTCGCAGTTGGGCACGTCCTCCAGGTAGATGCCCAGGTCTATGTCGTAGTCCCAGGGGATGATGTCCTGGTGGCGGGCCGCGCCCAGGAGGGTGCCCCCCTCCAGCCAGTAGCGCACGCCCGAGCTTTCCAGAATGTTGATGACGTACTTGGCGGTCTCCCGGAGGGCGCGGAGGCAGCAAGGTGGGGTCCAGCGCTCCAGGTAGAGGTACTCTGGGGTGTCGTCGCGCACCGTCCCGAAGCAGCGGGGTGTCTCCTTGCCGCAGCCGAACCACTGCTCCTTCCCATCTGGGTGCAGGAGGCGCTTGACGCCAAAGTCACGCATGAGGCGGGCGGTGGCCTCGCGCAGCCTGGAGTCCGCTTTCCACTGGTTATGGGCGGAGTTGAAGAGAGGTCGGTGGCTCGCGGAGAAGGGGGGGCCCTCCAGGAGCTTCACCTTCCAGCCGCGCAGGGAGGTCTGGACGAAGAGGGAGGCCAGCAGGGGTCGGGCCAGGGGGGTGGAGAGGTTGAAGAGGTCCTCGGAGCGGATCAGCACCACGGCGTCACCGCGCAAGGCCGTGCAGACGCTCCCGCTGCTCCCCGAGGCGGCCTGGGCGTAGGTGGCGGTCCACTCGCGCAGACTCACCCTCAGGTGGAGGCACTGGACGGCCGAGCGGGCCAGCACTGGCGCCGCCACCAGCCGCACGGGTCCCCCGCCCTCGCCCTCCAGCTCCCGTATCAACCGCTCCAGCTGCCGGGCCTGGTCCAGCTCCACCCCGTCTGGCACCAGCAGCGCAAACTCTGTCTGAACGTGGAACTCGGGCCGGTGGGCCTGCGGGGGCTGGTCGGGGCTGGGCGCCAGCACCAGGAGCCGCGCCCCATCAGGCAGCGCCAGTGGCGGGTAGGGCGGGGTGTCGGCCACAGCCAGGAAAGGCAGGTCGGGCCGTTGGCGAAGGAAGGAGCGGGCGACCTCACCCACATAGTTCTCAAAGTCCTCGAAGTCCCGCACCAGCACCGTCACCCGGGGACTCCGCCCGTTACCCATTCCAGCCCCGCCCCCTGGCCCTCCCGCCACCGCGCCCCCGCCTGCCAGCCCCGCAGCGCCCCCTAGTCCTGACACAGGGAGGGCTGCCTTTTTCAGGGAGCCCTTCCCGGGGTCCCGCCGCCTCTCCATCATCTGCTGCTGGGCACGAGACACATAGTACAGGATCAGCAGGTTCAAGGCGATGGCCCCCGTCAGGAGACCCTGGCAGAAACTCACCCGCATCGTGCCCCGTGAGTGCCCGACTCTGTCGTAGGGTAATACCAATGTACACAGGGCTAATTCTGGCTTAACCCTTTGAAGAATAGGTTTTTTGGAATGTTTTTTCAAATTTCTGAGTGTTCTAGAACACCATTGCTTTCAATTACCAGTACTGATTGTTTCATCAGCATTAGAATTCCATCAGAATGTTCAGTTAAGAACATTCTAATCACATATTTGTGATCGTACACAAATAGGGTATCTCTCAAGCTTGGGTCACAGCTTACCCCAACTTTTGTGGGCGCTCTACAACAGTAGATTGTGCACAGAGGAGCGACTTGGCTGAGGTTTCCAACAGCACAGTGCAAACTGCAGGTGGCGGTATCAGCGAGAAAGAGCAGCTCCGCATTTCTCTATGATGCCTCACGTGACACTCCGAAACCAGTTCCCGGAACACCGCATCCTTCATGGAGTGCTGCGCCAGGAACGCCGCGTCTGGCTTCTACTCCAGGTTCTGAGGATGCACTGGCCGTTTGGGCTCCAGAGTGCCGGGCACCTGTTCCATCAGGCGATGAGGTGGGCACCACACAGGTGACGAGACTCCCTGGCTCAGGACTCCATCAGTATACGGTGGTGTGTAGTCACAGAGGCTGGGCCCACTGGGTGGAAGAGCAGATAACAAGAAACAGTGAAGAAAAGGCAGGGTGTACGTCCCAATACTCGAAAAATGCATCCTCCTTTCCTCCATTACCACCTTCTCCATGCCCTGGAAACCGTCCTACTCTAATGTTACTGATTACATATGAATTACATATTTGATTACAAATTTATGAATGTCGCGACGCAAACTGCAATGTCAGGTGCACAGTATACTGTATGCAAATACTAAAAACATACATGCAGTTTTGCATAAGGAAAGGAGGTGAGGAGTGAAGAATATTGGGACGCACTGAGTGCTGTAGCAACAGCTGGTTGTCAGTCTCACTGCCTGCTTAAAAACTGAGTGGACTGTGGGTTTGATGGGTCCACTGAGCCCATTCCCTTACGAGCTGTTGCTGGCCCCAGGTTGACATACATTTGAATTGAATCTGTCCAATTATACAGTCCTAACTGTCTCTGCCTGAAACTCAGGTTGGGTTACTATAAATAAGTTACTATAAATAAGAGGCAAATTAGTTGATATGGCTAAAACGCTGAGCTGTGCATTTCTTTTGAGAAATATCCTGCTCTTGAAAGATATCAAAATCTTCTGGATACATGTGCTATCGTACAGTTTCGTAAGTCAAAGGATATGTGTGTAATTTGGAGACTTATCCTAGCAGAGAGTACTAGCTGGCATGCCTGATGCATGTTAGCTGGACAAGAAAGCAACTTTCAGTATGTTAATTAAGCACTCTGTACAAATAATATATTAATGTTTATGACATGACATCTATTTCATATTATTCACAGAAATAATAAGCAAACACTGGGTAGTCGTCTCTGAAGGCACTCCAATGCATGGATGTACTTGGTTTTACTGTTGATCCCCTTCACTTAAAAAAGCTATTGTTCAAATTACATGTGACAATGTTCTTGGTGCGTCCCTGTCATTTTTTGCAACTCACACATTTTTGCGTTTTGTTTTTCTAACACTGAAATATCGGACATAGGCCTGTGTTGTCAAATGATAGCAGTTATTTTTAAGCAACATATTCAACATAAATCTGACATGTTTCCGACAAATGCATTTGGATCTGTATATATACACCTACGCTTCGAAAATACAGGAACCCTCGTGCATTCTGACTTTTAAACATTAACCAGACCCGGTGTTCATTCTTGCAAGAAGACAAGAACGATAATAGTGCTATTTTGCATGCACATATACCGACTGCCACTTGGTACCGTTAGCCACCTAGTAACGTTATGCTATAACAAGACAGTTAACTCCAAAATGGGGAGCTACAAAATAATTAGCAGGGGCATCTCTCATTATCATGGCGACAGAAGACATACATAAAAGAACATACGTTGACGCAGCGGTCAGGAAAAACACTCTTTCCTCTCAAATATCCCCTCGGTTTCTTTCTATTTTTGTCCAAACGCGCAGTCCGCGAATTTTATCCCAGCCTGGCTGCTTCGGAAATGAACACAGGAAACGCGTGAGATCACAATGTGGCAGGAAGCTACCGCCCTGGTTACTGCTGGTAACGCACATAGATATAGAACCATAGATGTGACATATGTCATAGTTAGCGGCACAATTCTTGAGACCATACCCAGGTAAGATGGTGGCCAGTAACCATGGTTTTATATCTATGAGCCAATCATCAGCTATCTGGCTTCTGAGACTCGATTATGACATCACATTGGGTTCGAAAGTACATGACACTTTGCCATAGGTTCCTATTATAGTTGTACTCAGGTAAGATGGCTGCCAAATTGTTCCATTTCAGAATTCCAAATTACTATTACATTACATGATATGTCATATCTATGGTTCTATATCTATGGTAACACATCCCTACATTCGCTGTAGTATCTTAGCTTATGAGAGATCACTATTTGGCAGCCATTCTGTACGAGCGCTTGCATTTCTCTCCAGTGAGTGAGAAAGAAAGAGACAGAGCGAGAGCGAGAACTAGCGGTTGGTGTTCCGGGAGAGGGGGTATTATTGTCATTCTCCCTGATTTACCAACCCCCTTGTCCTGGTGACTACTCTTACACGATCATGGACGGGGAACGCTCCGGTGGAGTAGCGGGCGGAACGAATCCGAATCCTGGAGGAGGGAGCGGCGTGGGGCGCAATCCGAACGGGCCGAAAGCTGTACCAGGGCCAGCTACGGCAGCAGCGGCCGCGGCGGCGGCAGCAGCTGGGGCGATGGCCGGCTCTTCCCAACCACGGGAGCCGCAGGACGGCGAAGCGGGCCTCTCACTGCCTGGGATTTTGCACTTCATCCAGTATGAGTGGGGACGCTTCCAGGCCGAAAAATATCGCTGGGAGGCCGAGAGAGACGAACTCAGGGTAAGTAACCAAACATTAACTTATATGTTGCGTTGTCTGATTGCACATTGACTGAGTGAAAGTCACAAATCACGACAGTCAGTTATAGTGTTAGTCCAATAACCTCTATGTTAGGTTGGGGTAGTTTTGACGAGATCGTGACACTAACGTTACAGTGCCAATTGTGTAGGCTACACTGTAACGTTAACGTTATGCACAACGACTGACGTTAGCTTCGACTATGCAGCTTGGTCGTTTTAATAGTAGGCTACACGGTAGCAAGCTACAAAAGATCAAAACGAAGCAGCGTTTCAAGGCGCTTGGTCATTTTGGTGTGAGCGACATGGATAATATAATCACCAATAGAAGCTTCCTGTGTAGTTTGTCGTTGTAGTAGGCTAGCTATAAACGACAACCATTGTCAATATTAAGATGGGCTACTTGTATAAACACAGTCAATTCGTAGCCTTAATCTAATGTAGAAATTAAATGCGTTTTATCTGTTTGAATGTAGGCTGCCCTGTGATTTATACAGATAATCAAACAACTGTCAGCACAATTGCATTCATGTAATGCTACAGCTATAAAGTGGTCAGAATGCATTTGTAATCGCACGATTTGTAGCCAGCTTTCTGGTGCACAGCGTTAAACTGCAAGATCTCTTTTGTAATTCGTCAAGACCACCCTGGCAGTTGCCACACTCCTTGGTTTATATTCTAAATAAGATCAGACGGCAAGTAGTAAAGCAGTTAACCTGACATTTTCTCCACACATTTACAATATCCTATCGAACCTATGGAGCAAGATCTAAAGCAGTAAACTAGGCAAATGGCACAGCACGAATGCTTCGGGTGGTCCAAAGCCTAGTGTGCTAATATTGTGGGAATTTGATCGACGGAGTAGGCTATGGAAAATAGCCAGAGATTACTGTGCTGTCACGTGATTTTATCTCGAAGACAATCTCTCGGATACGGTGAATGCCTTTTGTAAATCCTTGGCTAGTGTGTGAAATCGGTACAGTGATGTAATGCGGTTTCTACAGGCTGTGCTGTTGTTTAAATCTGCAGACGATATGGCGGCTTTAAATGTTCTGTTCACAGTATGTTGGTGGTCCCGTGCTCTCGAAATGCGTCGTCGTGATTACAGTTTTTTTTCTCCTGTTTGACATGGGATAACGTGAATGTAATGCTTCTTTTCACACAGAGGTCTTTGCAGTCAATGTCATTCCAATATTGTGTATTTTCAAAGGTCATATCGCCTCCAACAATATAGGCTTTTCGATTAACTTTGAAAATGGCCTATTTAATAAGTGTGAATATCCCAGAAGGGTCTATTTCCGGTTGCCGATATTTCAATGATGCGAGCGATAAGGGGGCTTAGAATTAATTTAGCCAACACTTTTTAATGATCAGCACTGCTAATCGTTAAGCCTTTTCGCCTCTTCTATTGAAATAATTAGGTACTGATTAGGAACTGGGAAAAGACGAGTAATTGGACATTCAAACACTGGCCCCGATTACATAAGACTCGAGTGGGCTCTGAACGGGAAAGCCCAGGCACTCTTTGAGGGCCCGAATAGACCGCATTTGTCTTTGGAGACCTTCTCGTTACGTGCCCGTATTTCATAAGTATGGATGTGCCAGCCGAAGGGTGTGGAACTATTTAGAACACTTTAGTGTTCTTTCTCAGTGGCGTGGGAGTGGGCAATTCCTCGTGTGGGGGCTTGGTAGTGTCTGTGCCTTTTGCTTGGTCTCTTCAATCCGTCATTAGCCAGGCATGCGTTATTCACACCTGTGTCCGGTCGTCTTTTTTGACAGTCAAAACTCCACCGTTAGTAAGCCAGGTGTGACGTCTACAATGGATCTTCTGTCAGCAGAAACAAGCCAGTTGTCCCCTCTATACTTAAAAACAACCTATAAATCTGCTCTTATGTTTGCATTCTCTGCCAAATAACCATAGGGCCTACATAAAAATGGGAATTGTTGTCACACGAGTGCTTAGTTCAAAGTATGAACACATTTACGCGTTGTTGTGTATGGTCGGCTTTCTACCTCTAACACCCTTTATTGGATTTTATTCAACAGTACATATTCAACATCACATGTTTTTTACTGGGCTGCCTTAACAAATATTTTTCCTCATAAGATTTGGGGCAGGATTCAATTAAAATGTAAAATATTAACCACCCACTAATTGCAAGTTACAGTTTATTTAGAAAATTGAGTTTAGGCCATGATAACCTGTGGTGCTCCGCTTGGTAAGACTGTTACTCTTGTGCTGTGAAACTTTGTGCCTGAGTAGTTATTCTGGAAATCGAGGCACAAGATGCTTGAGCCCTCCCTCATGTCTCTCCATCTCTTCCTTCCTCGTTCTAAAGCAATTTAAGCAAACATGCTAATCTCTATCTTTCAAAAAGATCCACATTCAACTTTGCTTCAGAAAATGGCTGCAGGACTAGTCATGCCTGATTCGGGTTTGGTTGGAGTATAAAATTGGCCCTCGACTATTAATAGCTGCCCTAGAAGAAGAAAAAATTGGTTTGAAGTCAGATTATTGCTGGCTTTTTGCGCTTTAATTCAAAGGAAGCCCTGTTTGCTTACCAGAAGCACTTTTCAGTCTTTGCAGTACTTACCTTTGACATATTGTCTGTGTTTAACTTCATTTACTGACGTACCTTCCTTAGGGGAACAACCGCTTTTTCGGTTCGAACCTGCAACCTGGTTACAAGCTTAGTTTGCGAACCACTCCTGACGTCCGGGCCCGGTCTTGTGGCCTGACCCAGAGACTCAGTTTGAAATGTCCAGGCCCAGTCTTCCTCCAGCACAGGCATGTGGTCTGACCCAGAGGCTCAGTTTGAAATGTCCAGGCCCAGTCTTCCTCCAGCACAGGCATGTGGTCTGACCCAGAGGCTCAGTTTGAAATGTGTAATGGCTCTGTGGCAGCCGTATTGATAGGCTTTTTGCAACGATGGGGCTGGCCTTTCAGTAGAATTGAAGATGGCCTTTATTAAAAGCTTCTTCGCCTTCAGTCGATGTACGATGCGCAGCGGAATCGGCTGCTTCACCTCATTAACCGCCCTCATCACTTGATGTGCATTTGGCTTTTATTTGTTGAAGGACTGCCAAAGAATGGATGGATAACTTCTCCTTCTCCTCGCTAGGTTGCCACGTTGAATTTTAAGCCTTTTTTGCAAGTTGGACCAGGTATGCAGAGGAAAGCAGGGATGCAAAAAAGGACTAGATGCCTTGTGTCCCTCTTGAGGATTGAACCTCACCCATCCGCCCCCTGTCCCACCTTGCTTCCATTGCATTCTGGGAGATGTCCCAGCTACACGGTGTTCCCATCCTCGCAGGGCCAGCTGTGGTCTTGATTAAATGTATTGCATTTAGAAGAGTTTGTGAATAAACATGGTTTTGTCCCCGGACAAAACATTGCATGCGGTGGCCTAGCTTTGCAGGAATAAAGGATCAAAGTAAAGATTGAGAATGAATCAATGTTTGTAAACAAAGAGCCCTGCTCTGGAACTGTATGGTAAATGTTCCTCTGGTGACTACGTCAGCACACCGCTGAATCAATGTTGGTCTCCAATGCGACCAAATCTTGCTTCATGTGGGGTTGTCAGGCAATACTTCAAAAAGGTTTATGGCTGTTTCGTTTCCCATATTTCAGTTTTAAGCGGCCTTATCACCAGCCGCAAAGTTCACCCTAAAGTATAAATTGTGATGCGATGAAATTAAAGCCATGAACATTTCTGTCAGTGCTGTGCGATATTTTAAAGAACAAAAAGAAAGTAATTCACGTTGAGCTTTGTTGTAACAGTGTACCATGACATGTGCTGTGCCAGTATGAGCAGCAAGTCATTTTTGCACCTGGACATAGGGCTTGTGATGTGTAACATATTTTGTAAATGTAATAGAAATTATAATTTTAACACACACACACACACACACACACACACACACTTTCCACCCAGGCCAGTGTACGCAAACTAGATATTTGTCCTAGAAAAGTCTTCTGCTCTAGTTGTAGGGCCGGGTTGTGGACCCACAGGAGTAGACTGGCTCTCTAGAAAGCTGCTCTTGGTCTTGCTGTGTGGATGAGGCAGACGTCTAGTCTAATGCTTTGCTTAGGGAACTGGGCTTGTTACCTAAAGGTTGCAGGCTTGATTCCCAGGTAGGATACTGCCATTGTACCATTGCGCCAGGTACTTACCCTAAATTGCTTCAGCATCCAGCTGTATAAATGGATATGGAAATACAAAAGCTATGTAAGCCGCTCAGTTTAAAAGCGTCTGCTAAATGCAAGTAATGTAACGTAGTTTACATTCACCAGAAAGCTGCGCTAACCACGGTGTAAAGTGGTCCCGGTACGAGGTGCGTAACCTCAATGATTACCACTGAAGATTGCTTACCATTCTCTCGCATGGTAGGCAATCGATTTTTTTATTTTTCTTGTCGCTGAACCTACACTTTTTTGTTGTTGTTGCTGTGAGAACATGGTTGCCCTCATTTAAGCGTGATGCTGTAGTGTAGTTTCAGTCTCTATCTGTGTAAACTGGGCAGCAGGTTCTAGAAAGCGCTTTTCCGTTTTGGTGTCAAGGTCGAGCTGGTTTAGGTTCGTCACCCTGTCAGTTTTCACCCGATCCAGTTGAAGTTCTGAAGATGGATGCAGTTTTAAAGGGGAGTTCCACCAAAAAAGTAGAAAAGTAGCTCTCCTCCTGATTAAAATGACCTATCAACCAACTTTCTACCTGTAGTGAGACCAGAGATATGTCCCCAAACTACTGCGCATGTACCAGGTACCTGCTTTGCTGTGAACTACAATGGCCAAGAGCGCTTACAGTTTATGGGCAGTCTCAGACAATGCCAGTCACACTGAATAATGTTACGACTGGAGCGGAGGCAGGGTTGCCAGATCTTGCAAGAGTTTCCAACCCGACTGAAAACGAGCCGAAAATATATTTTTAACCGAAACCAGCGTATTTTAAGTAGAAATCAACGTATATTTTTACGTTTTTAAAAGTGTGTGTTTTGTGACTTAATTTCCCCCTGTGACTGCACTTGGAAAGTAGTCCAATTTGGCTGTCAAACCGCGGACATGGCAACACTGAGCGGAGGGGCTCTGTGAGTCCTGCTCATACAGCGTCTCTTCGAGAGAGGCCACGTTACTCGCTGGCAAGTTAGCCACGACTGTAACAGTTCTACTCAAAAACATACCACCACCATTAGCTAGAGTTTCCAGAAAAACAGGGGAAATACGGCAATTCGTTGAGGAAAACGCAGCCCTTCATTTATCTACGTTGGTATCGTGAAAACATTAGCCAGCCTAGCCAGAAGTCTGTAGCTAACACTGAGGCTACTCATTTCTCACCCATTCAAAGGGGGAAAAAATGTAATAAAACGCCCTTCCAACTAGGAGTTCCATGTCGGAAATCATGGATCGGGAAATCAACCCGACCTCCCGACTAGGAAGAACTTGACGTCAAATCATCATGGCAGCTCACAGAGCGACCCACATTGTGATCAATAAACAAACATCAGTTTTAGACAATTTTATTTACAGTTTTACAATCAGTCCCCTTACGGAATGGTTAAGGCCTTGGTGGTCCACACAACTGGCAGGAGCCCGATTTTCCTGGCTTCCGATTGGCTGGGGCTGGACCAGGACACGAGATGGTTTGTCTCACCGGGGAGAAAAACGGTCGGCCATACAACCTACGCAAGTGTCTGAAAAACCGATTTGTCTCCCGTCCAATGGGATGTTGGGAAGGCCCGCCCCCAGTCAATGGCAGCCGTTAGATCCCAGGTGGAGAGTAGCGGTGATGGAGGCCAGTAGGAACTTGCGGGGAATTTCTCCAGCCCTGCCGCTCTGAGTCACAGAGCGGAGCGGGACGGGGCAGAGGGCGGGCTGCAGTCAGCTAGCAGGTATGCTTGTGGGTAGGCCTGGCTGGAGACGGCAGGCCCCAGCATGCTTGCCTCTTGGAACAGGGACGATACCCAAACCGATCCCGCACCCCCACCCCTTAACCTCCACAAAAACACATTCCAACCTCCTCTCACCATCGCCTTCAATGCAGACTGCTGTTTCTACATAGCTGCCATCACTTCACCACATGTAATGTACCTCACCATGTACATCACCAAATACAGAAGGTGGAAAGTTTACCGAAGAGGAAAGGGACTGTTTTGCAGTGCTCTGTGTGTGAGTTTCCCCGGCTGTAGAGTCATTTCACAATGCTTCTTTAGGGGTCCTTGTCCCTAATTAAATGACCAATTTCTTATGTTTCTCACAACAAACATGTAGGTGAAAGCATTGGATTAAAAAAGTATACGAAGTGCACTAAAGTTGTTCAAAAGTAGAACTTAAGTGTACTTCAAGTGCAGTGTGTATGTTAAAATGGGACTTTTTAGTATACTGTTAAGTGCACTATGTATGTTAGAATGGGACTATTTTTAGTGTACTTAACTATATTTAAGTGCACAAACAAAAAATATGATTTGTTGCAGTACTTGCAGTACAATTTCATTATGTCACCAGTGCATTTGAAACAAACTGTGTGTTTGAGACTATACTTGAAGTACACTTTTTAAAGGTACATTTTAAACATACTTCAAATTAACTACAAAAAGGAAAAGTATACTTGTAATAACCTTTTTATACTTAAATAATATTTTTATTACACTAAAGTATACTTACCTGGGAAAGGGTTCTGTGCGAGTGTTTAGTGTCTGAACAAGGATTTGCCTCGCCGTACTGGCGTGCGTGCGTATTTGTGTGTGTGTGTGCGTGTGTGTGTGTGAGTGTGTGTGAGAGAGCTGGGAAATGGGTTTTGAAAACTCTGCTTTTACCAGCTGGGCTGGAAGGACAAAGTGAGATGGAGGAAAGGAGAAGGAGAGACAGGGGTAAAGCATGAGGGAGTGAGAGAAAGTGAGAGTGTTACAGAGCCCAAGAGTCATGGAATAAGGGAGAGCGAGAGAGAGATGAAAAGCAAAAAAAAAAGTCTTAACCATGTCTGTCGACAGTTCAGACTAAATTTAGAGTGAGTGTTTTTGCCAAACACACGAGAGAGCAAAAGACGATGGCGATGATTCATTTTCTGGCCACCGGGGACAGCAGAGAGCATAAAGCCATTACTGTAAAACATTTTCAAGGCTTTTTTCCCTCCTACTGGAGAAAAATAAGTCAAATATTGAATTATCTTACAATTTGAAATACTGTGGTAATCATAATTACAGATGTAGTGTCTTGTTACTTGTAATTACAAATAGTTTGCCATTTCAATATATTAGTTAACATTTTTATTTTGCTTATTGGCAAGCTGTCGGGGATCAACAATGCTTTCACCAGTAATCCACCCACATATTGCCTCTATAAGAACAGGATGTGTGAAATTCTGTTCAACTCCATGGAGAACTCACTGTCTTGAGGTTGAATGGCCTAAGCAATACGCAATGTGTGGAAACTGCTCCACTTGTGTGTGTCAGTTATAATTCACTTCATGAGCTATAGGACCATTGCATAAACCGTGTGTGTGTGTGTGTGTGTGTGTGTGTGTGTGTGTGCGCATATAAGTGCCTTTTTAAGACAAGTGTAGTTATGGTCCCCTTTATGTATTTAAATGAGAGAAGGAGACAAGATATATACATTAACTGTCCCACGTGTATGTTTTTAGACAGAGTGAGAGAATGTGCATTGACTGTCCTGTGTTTTTGCATATAACAGCAGACGTAGTAATGTTCCCCCGTGTGTGTGTTCTTAGGGATATGTACACTAATGTTCCGTGTGTGTGTTCTTGGGGGTATGTACACTAATGTTCCGTGTGTGTTCTTGGGGGTATGTACACTAATGTTCCGTGTGTTGTTCTTGGGGGTAAGTACACTAATGTTCCGTGTGTGTGTGTTCTTGGGGGTATGTACACTAATGTTCCGTGTGTGTGTTTGTCTCTAGGCACAGGTGGCTTTCTTACAGGGGGAGAGGAAGGGACAGGAGAACATGAAACAGGACCTTGTGCGCAGGATCAAGATGCTGGAGTACGCCCTCAAACAGGAGAGGTGAGTGAGAGAGAAAGAGAGAATTAGAAAGCACATAGTCAAACAGGAGAGGTGGTGGAGGGAGGGAGTGGGGAGAGGGCAAGAGATAGAGTGGAAGAACACACAGCTTCAAAAGGAGAAGCGTGAGAGAATACTTTAAAAAAATAATAATAATAAAGTAAAAAAATAAAAAGAATTGATTCTATTTTCCTCCAGCGCCTGTTCTTAAAAAATAAAATGAATAAATACATATAAAAAATCTTAAAAGTAGTATAGTGGGTAATGTACGTGATTCACAAATCTAGGCCTTTTCTTTGTGCACTAATCGTAAGCCGCTTTTGGTCTGTATAAGAGCATCAGCTATATGCCTAAAATGTTAAATATAAATGTAAGTGTAATGCCATAGTTACATACAGTGCCCTCCGCTATTATTGGCACACCTGCATTTACAGTGCCCTCCACTATTATCGGCACCCCTGGTAAAGATGAGTAAAAAGGGTTATAAGAAATTCACCATTTGGTCAATTAGCCTAATGTCACACTGAAAAAATGAGAAGAATCCAACCTTTAATTGATGTACATTTATTATGAGAAAAAAATCTCATCAAGAAATTATTATTTTTAACAAAACCACGTGTACCACAATTATTGGCACCCCTTCATTTATATATAGAATAAAGTAATAATTTTAAATATTTGGTCGCATATCTTTTGCATGCCATGACTTCCTGATGTCTGTGACCCAACAACATCAGAAGATTCTTGATATCTTATTTTTTGGTACTCTTACTAGCGATACTCGCTTTGGATAAAAGCGTCTGCTAAATGAATGTAATGTAATGATACTATAACGTCTCTGCATTTGAATCGATCTCTATGGGAATTGGGGGGTGGGACTAGATGTAAATTATGCTGGAACAGTATAGAATACATGGTTGGTAAAATGGCTGTAAATCATCAAGGGTCTGAGGTATCAAACGAGCCTCAAACCATCACTCTGCTGCCAGATATGCAGTAGATATGGATGGATCACTTTAAGGGTTGTTTCTCCTGACAAATTTTCCTATTCTATGGAAAAATAAGTCAGGAGAAGAAACCCTTCAAGTTATTGATATGTTATCAACATGTTATCAACACTCTCCCATCCACACCCACAAAAGAAAAAAGACTTTGAATTTGAACTTCACCAATTTGCGCCATAACCTCTTCACCCATCGGTAAGTTCACAGCCTTGTTACTGGTTTACACAGAGCATGATTGATTATCTGATTGATTATTGATTATTGCAAGCTAACTTTACTGAATTTATTGTTAGATTGCAAACCTTCGATAAAGGTTAGCAACATTTTAAAACATTGACTGTTTCGATAACCAACTTGTAACCTAACAAGGGTAATTCGAGTTAGGGTAACGTTAGCCAGCTATTGATAGCTAAGCACTTTCTATGTTATGTGAAAAACTATTTGATAACTGACGTTTGATAACGTTAACGTAACAAAATCAAAGTTGTCTAGAGGCAGTGAGTCGACACATAGCTAGCTAGATCTAATGTTATCCCGCTCAAACTACATCTTAGCCATCCTGCTAACGTTACTGTATGCATCTGCTTTTGGTAACGTTAACCCTCCATGGCAGTACCATGCACAGCGCACTCGATTCAACCATACTCTAGCCTTACTTTATCAAAGATACCATTCCCTGGCATTAAATTGTGCTGTAAGGTTTCCAAAGTGATAAGTTAATGTCAGCTAGCTGAATCAATTCTTCCCAGCATGCTATCGATAGCGTGGCCGACTGAATTGGACTTCTCTTCGGTGTCACGGGAGACACACCATCGTTGTGCTTTTATCATACTTTTAAAAAAATTACGCAAATTAGGGGATATGGCCTGGTAGCGTGTACCTTAACAATGTTTGGAGGTTAAAAGCTGGTGTGACATCTCACATTGCTTATATTAAGGACTTTGTAAACGCCTATACACTTCCTGGTAAATCCAGTCTCAAGGTAACTATGGTTACAAACAACAAATGTGTGTAAGGTGGGGGGAACGGCCTGTCAATCATATCTGACTGACAGTTCTCATTGATACGCCTACAAAACGAGGTGAACTTGTAGAATGGGAAATTTGGGCATATAAAAAGTAATTTTATAGTAATTAAAAATGACTGAATAACAACATTGTTGGACACATTCACTTTGATGTTACCTAAAGTGTCACATTCAACCACCATGTTACCCCTTTAAAAGCCCCCCCAACCTTGCATTGCATCACACAAGTTATATTTTTCGATACGTAGTTTACTTGATCACCTGCAAAGTGGTGGGTCTATTTGGGCAGTACTGTCAGAACTGGGCCTTGGCAGTAGATTCTTAAAAAGGCAAAAAGAATCCCAGCCGTCTCGAAAACAAATACAAATGATCTCTTGGTAACACCACCCGAATTAGTCAATTCCCTTAGACAATAACTGCTTTAGGGAGTAATATTGAATTAAATGCAGTAAAAGACTAAACTCAAAGAGCACTTTATGCCGTAAGAATGCATTTTAAACAGAATCCAATTACAAAAGCAACACATGGGACAAGTATACTATTGATGGCCTACTGAATTTCAAAATGGCGCAAAAACGAAGAAAAATAATATGCTAAATAATATGTTTGGGGCAGAATTAGACAAGCTTCCATTCATTATGACTGCAAAAATGTGTTTATTCATCTTAATTACCATTCAGTATGCTTTTGAAAAATATTAACCAATTTGATTGGAATTTGTGTATGGCCCCAAGGAAGAGTGGTGAGAGAGAAAGGATTGTGTCAGACAGAAGAGGTGAAAGAGCGGCGATGTGTGTGTATATATATAGAGAGAGATGGTGTGAGTTTTCCGGAGAATAGCACAACGGGGGAAGACAGAGGTGTGAAAGGGAGACCAATGTATAAGTATAGATACTGAAATGGTATGTGGCACACAGGGATGTGCATGCTCTGATTTGCAGTTGAAGGAGAGGGACGCTATGGAGTGAGATTGTGACTGATGCTTGTCCGTTTGTCCGTCTGCCCCTAGGTCCAAGCACCAGAAGCTGAAGGCGGGGAACGAGCAGAACCCTGGAGAGAAGAAGCCGGAGACTGAGTCTGAGCAAGGTGCTGCACCGTCTTTACCAACCTCACTGGGCCAACCTCACTACGTCAGGGCCAACCTCCTCACAGCGTCAGGGCCAACCTCCTCACTGCGTCAGGGCCAACCTCCTCACAGCGTCAGGGCCAACCTCACTACGTCAGGGCCAACCTCCTCACTGCGTCAGGGCCAACCTCCTCACTGCGTCAGGGCCAACCTCCTCACAGCGTCAGGGCCAACCTCACTACGTCAGGGCCAACCTCCTCACTGCGTCAGGGCCAACCTCCTCACAGCGTCAGGGCCAACCTCACTACGTCAGGGCCAACCTCCTCACAGCGTCAGGGCCAACCTCCTCACAGCGTCAGGGCCAACCTCACTACGTCAGGGCCAACCTCCTCACTACGTCAGGGCCAACCTCCTCACAGCGTCAGGGCCAACCTCACTACGTCAGGGCCAACCTCCTCACTACGTCAGGGCCAACCTCCTCACAGCGTCAGGGCCAACCTCCTCACTACGTCAGGGCCAACCTCCTCACAGCGTCAGGGCCAACCTCCTCACAGCGTCAGGGCCAACCTCCTCACTACGTCAGGGCCAACCTCCTCACTGCGTCAGGGCCAACCTCACTACGTCAGGGCCAAACTCCTCACTGCGTCAGGGCCACCTCCTCACTGCGTCAG
>CM040402.1:80273667-80486167 GCA_022702515.1 Ilyophis sp. 1 JC-2022 | reverse complement strand
GTGTTTTTCAGTTGGGTGCGGAGCCCATGGCGGCCGATCTGGACCCTGAGGATGAGGAAGATGAAGATGACTCTGAGGATGCGCTCAGCGAATTTGACTTCTTGGGGTCGGGGGAGGAGGGGGAGGGGGCAGGGGAGGCGCGCATCTCTGGAGACGGCCGAGAATTAGGTACACCGCTGCGATCGACCCCGTCTGTTTGTCCGTCTGTCTCTTCGTCTGCCTGGCCATCTGTCTGTCTGTCCGTCTGTCTGCAGCTCTGTCCTGGTCTCTCTCTGCATTGCATGGCTTCTGTCTGTGTGAACATGGCCGCCACTGCAGTTGTCTGTCCGATCTCTTCTGTCTCTCTGTTTCCCTCTGTCTGTTTGTCCTCTTTGTCTGTGTGTCATGCTTTAGCCGTCTCTTCTCTGTCGTGATGCCAGTGTTTACAAATGTGTCTGTGTCTGTCAGTGAGTCTGTGTGTCCATCTGTCCCTGTCTGTGTGTTTATGGAGATCTCCTTTCTGTGTCTGTCCTCTTGTCTGTCCTTTTTTCTGCAGACTTCTGTACTGGTGTCCACTTTGTGTCCGTGTGTCTGTCCCACTCTGCGAGAGCATGTTTCCCTGTGTCTGAGTGTCTGTCTTGGTATTCACCGTGTACGTGTTGGACTGTGTTTGTGTGTGTGTGTGAGTGTGTGCTTGTGTTGGGCTGTGTGTCTGTATTTGTGTATGTGTGTGTTGGGCTGTGCGTGTGTGTGCGCGAGTGCGCGTGCGTGCCTGTGTGTGTGCGCACATGTGTGTGTGCGCATGTGTGTTGATGAGTCTCCTCTCTGTGTGGGACAGAGAATCGCAGGAATAAGCTGCAGGGCATGATGTCTGATTTCCCGTCCAAACCTTCCCCGCCCCCCAATGTCCCGGGACAGTCTCGCTCTGGTGAAGGTAAGAGCCCCCCGAGACCCCCTCTGTGTCGGCTCCTCTACCCTCACACTTCACGTGTTTATCCGCTTCTCCAGAAAGATGGAATGTCCACATATTCAACATCACTCAATATGACAATGTGTTTTTTACTGTGTGCTTCTGTTAGCAATGGTAATATAATAATGTATTTTATATCGTGGTGCTATTCATCTCTGAATGAATCTGTACTGGGTTCATATGTTAAACACAGCTGGGGATTACTGCTTGAAACGGCTGGTTTGTTTGATACAGTTAATTGAAAAGTTAAATTGAAATGTTTTACTTATCCTATCCTCTAGGGGGCGCCCTTGGTTTCTCCTCAGACGTCTTCATCTTGGATGCGGTTGGGGGCGGAGACATGAACCTGGGCGAGCTGGCCGACCTCACCGTCGCTAACGACAACGACCTTACCATCGAAGTGAGTACTACTGTATGGTTTAGTAACCGAGGCGGTTGATTTACATGGTCAGGACCACGTGGTCAGGACCGCACAGTCTCACCCTCGTTTTACATTATATAATTTATCAGACTTTCTTATACACCTTTCACATACAAAACCCGGGATTGACACAGGATATTGAACATGGGTTTGACCCGCGTTTGACCTATTCACGCCAAACTATGGTCCCGGGTAAGTCCCGGTTTGTTTTTTTGATTTTGCTGAACTCAGACATTCATTGCTCCTGTGAGCAAACTATGAGTGGAAACAACCAACTCCGTGTTTTAGCGTTATTAGTATGCGATTCGTGACAACTCAAATATGGAGTTTTTAAGTGTCACATTTGTCCCGTAGCATGTCTATTCAACAAGCAACCCCCCACCCAGTCTCGCCTTCAACTATACCTACCCATGCTATTATCCAATATATGACGTTATAGCCTTAGCAACAGTGTTTGCCATTTCTTATTGGATTCTTCGAACAATAAATTACAGCCGGTCACAACAGAATTTCTAGTTTTATCAGTTAAGTTTTACACAAGCAAATTAGAATGTACTTTCGCTCGCCGTGGCGTGATAGTTGTTTCCTGTTATTTTCACAAGTTTTTACTAATTTACTAATTCGTCAGCAAGGCAAGAGAAAATCCTCGCCTGCTTACATGGATTTTGGGAGGGGATCAGAACAGAAGATCACATAGTTACCAAGATACCATGATACATTTTGAGTGCATTTCACATACTGTAGTGTAAGTGTTCATACTTTAGGTGGCTCAGTCATGTTATATGTTTGATTTACCCAGAAGCTAGAACATTTTCCAGCATTTTCTTGATGGTGGAATATTATTTTATTGTACATAATATACACTGTATGGCACTAAATTTCCCTTGGCGTGAGTATGTTTTTTATAATGGACACAAAATATTTTATTCATTTTATGACAGGTTTTGGACAGGTATTTAGACCCATAGATATGTATCCCCCTATACTGATGAAAAGTATGCTGTGGTACGGAGTGATACTAAATAATATTGGCTCTTACCGGATGTTCATAAATCTAAACAGAGGCTGAAACTGCATAATCATATACAGTAATTTGTGCAGTAGTTAATCATAAGTGCATTATGTCCATGGTTGCCAAGTATGTCTTTATTCATAAGCACAATTGGTTGCTACAACGATACAAAACAATCAATTTAATTAAAAAGACATTTTCAAAACACTGTCAGAGTCATGTGGAATAACGGCAATAACTCATTATTTAATGGTCATCCCATAAAATAACAGGATTTATACATTAATTAAATGGTTTTTCACTGGTAACATTGCTGCCAGTCTTTTCTTACGAGATCATTGTTACAGTGCAGAATATTGATAATCATAATTAGGACTGAGCCTAGCCTAGCCTATTATTTACGGTTTTGTAGGCTACAGTGAGTAGTCTACATCTTTTCAAACGAGCTTCACTTTCCGTTCATAATAAGCTACAAATACTACAATACTACAAATATTAGTGTCCACATCAGCATCGCACAGCTGCGTTTATATCTTCTCATTACAGACGGGTGTAAGAAAAAGAACGGTATGCATTTTTCCTGCTTGGGGGATTTATATTAAAGTCAAATTGGACGGCATATGATCCACACATTTTTCTTTTGGCTTTTGAGTTGGTTGAGTAGGGTCATGCATGCCTTGTTTGGGAAAGCCCCGAAATGATCAATGGAATGACAAAACTACACAGCGGCTCTCCTACTTCAGCGCATGGCGAGTCAAACGGGCAGTTCAAACACAGACTGTAAATGCAGACGGTTCAAAAGCAGACTGTAGATACAGACGGTTCAGAAGCAGACTAGATGCAGACGGTTCAGAAGCAGACTGTAGATACAGACGGTTCAGAAGCAGACTAGATGCAGACGGTTCAGAAGCAGACTAGATGCAGATGGTTCAGAAGCAGACGGTAGATGCAGACGGTTCAGAAGCAGACTGTATATTGCAGACAGTTAAGAAGCAGACTAGATGCAGACGGTTCAGAAGCAGACTAGATGCAGACGGTTCAGAAGCAGACTAGATACAGATGGTTCAGAAGCAGACTGTTGATGCAGATGGTTCAGAAGCAGACTAGATGCAGACGTTCAGACGCAGACGGTTCAGAAGCAGACTAGATGCAGACGGTTCAGACGCAGATTGTAGATGCAGACTAGATGCAGACGGTTCAGAAGCAGACTAGATGCAGACGGTTCAGAAGCAGACTGTAGATGCAGACGGTTCAGAAGCAGACTGTAGATGCAGACGGTTCAGAAGCAGACTGTAGATGCAGACGGTTCAGAAGCAGACTGTAGATGCAGACGGTTCAGAAGCAGACTGTAGATGCAGACGGTTCAGAAGCAGACTGTAGATGCAGACGGTTCAGAAGCAGACTAGATGCAGACGGTTCAGAAGCAGACTGTAGATGCAGACGGTTCAGAAGCAGACTGTAGATGCAGACGGTTCAGAAGCAGACTGTAGATGCAGACGGTTCAGAAGCAGACTGTAGATGCAGACGGTTCAGAAGCAGACTGTAGATGCAGACGGTTCAGAAGCAGACTGTAGATGCAGACGGTTCAGAAGCAGACTGTAGATGCAGACGGTTCAGAAGCAGACTGTAGATGCAGACGGTTCAGAAGCAGACTGTAGATGCAGACGGTTCAGAAGCAGACTGTAGATGCAGACGGTTCAGAAGCAGACTGTAGATGCAGACGGTTCAGAAGCAGACTGTAGATGCAGACGGTTCAGAAGCAGACTGTAGATGCAGACGGTTCAGAAGCAGACTGTAGATGCAGACGGTTCAGAAGCAGACTGTAGATGCAGACGGTTCAGAAGCAGACTGTAGATGCAGACGGTTCAGAAGCAGACTAGATGCAGACGGTTCAGAAGCAGACGAGATGCAGACGGTTCAGAAGCAGACTAGATGCAGACGGTTCAGAAGCAGACTAGATGCAGACGGTTCAGACGCAGACTGTAGATGCAGACGCAGATAGCAGACTGTTCAGACGCAGACCGTTTAGACATAACACGCTGTCTCGCTGTCTGTGCAGCTGCAGGATAGCCGGGAGGAGTTCAAGAAGACGTGGAACCCACGATTCACACTGCGCAGCCACTTCGACGCCATCCGCGCGCTGACCTTTCACCCCAGCCAGGCTGTGCTGCTGTCTGCCTCGGAGGATGGGACGCTCAAACTGTGGAATCTCAACAAAGCCATGCACTCCAAGAAGTGAGCCCCGCCCCGCTACACTCTCAGGAAGTTGTTCTGTCCTGTCAGTGCTGATATTTGGGACCTCTTTGGGACAGGCCATCTTTGGAATATTTTAAGTAATCTAGCCTCTGGGTTAAAAATTAGTTTACAGACTGTACGGGGATTTGAATTTGTGGACACGCAAACCACTAGCAATTCCATCTCATGCCACAGGGCGGTCCCAAAGCCCATCTCTGCGTCCCAAACCAGTTTTTGCTCCTCTCTCGTAAACTTCACTTGCAAACTTCACTCGGGAGGATGTGACGCACATACCAATAAAGCAGGAGTACACAGTTGCGTTTAGCGAGTGGGAGGGAGCGAGGGTGGAGCGGGTTATTTGAATTGAGATGCGCTTCACCCCATCTATACTCGGAAGTTAACCATGCTGCACAGTGGCGTATCGTGCATGGGGTCACTGTACCTTTAAACGGATGCAACTCTCAACCTGTTTTTATTGAAGTCAAGCAATGAATTTACTGAATAACAAATAGCCTATCAATAAATAGGCTACAGCAAGTTTTTGTGTGCGAGCATTTTTTTTTTTTGTCAGAACATTGTGTAGCATTTAAATATGTAGGCTAGATGACAGCCAGTGTGCTGGAAAAAGGGGGGGGGGGGAGTATAAAGTATTTAAGCCTAAAGTATAAAACATATTCTCAACCTGTTTCCGTTTATTTTGCTTGCTTATGTCAATCAAACAATTACTTCTCTAAGTTACCAAGACCAATTAGCCTATGTAGCCTATTAACCTAGCCTAATGATTAACAAATGATAATGACAGAGATAACTAACGTGATATTGTTTAATAAGGATGGCAATAATTTGAATAATTAACTGGCAAACAGATCCCAATGTTTTCTCTTAGGTAAACCTCTTAAATTGCTGGAACCAGCGTTGAGGCTATGCATAGGTTATGCATTCAAGATAGAAAAAATGAATTTACCCAAATATGTGCCGTTCATTGATCACTTAGCGGAACTGCAGAATGTTCGCATGACAACACATTTTGTGTAGGCTAATCACAAATGTGGATATAGGAAAATGCTGCGTGAGTTTATTTAGGCTACATATTCGTCTTGGTTACTGAGCAAATCAATTGTTTTATTGTTTGGCTGTCTGGCAAATTATATGGAAAAAGATTGAGAGTAGTCTAATAATCAGTTTAAAAGCAAGATTACAGAAAGCCGGTTCTACATCCCACAGTACGCTACTGCTGCTGCATAAAGCAATTCGCTGAACCATGAAATACAAAAGAGCAAACTACTACTGGATAAGATGTAGAAGTTGTGTAAGTCGCTCTGGATAAGAGCGTCTGCTAAATGCCTATAATGTAATGTAATGTAATGGATTAACCTGTATTTATTAGCCTATACATCGTCTTTTACATTCTGTATGCGCCTTTAATTTATAACACCGCAATAAATATTAACGTGATTATCACCGAACAGGAAGGTCGATGTGAATTGTGGGTAATATGAGCTTGCCGAGTCTGCAAAAGAGTTCCCTTGAGAAACGTTGCGGGTGGAGCAAAATTGGGATGCAGTTGGAAATCAAAAGGTCATACGACAGTCTCTGGAGTTCATTAGTAAAGTCACCAGAATATCAATATTGCAATACAGTACAGTTATGTATGTTTTAATAGTGCTCTCAGTCTGTTGCCTTTCTCACTCTCTCTCTCTTTCTCTTTCTTTCTCCCCCTCAGGAATGCAGCGCTGGATTTTGAGCCCATCTACACCTTCAGGGCCCACAGGTGAGTCCAGACCCCGCCCACACTCCCCCATAGCCAATCACATTCCTCTCTCACTCTGTAGTCCTGAGATGGATGTATTTGTTCTCCAAGCTCTGATCACAGATCAGCATCCAGTGAGCATTTGCATACAGTGTTTGTGGTTAGGTGACGGAGTGTGTTTCAAGCCGTTTTGTGTGTGTGTGTGTGTGTGTGTGTGTGTGTGTGTGTGTGTGTGTCTGCAGTGGGGCGGTGCTGTCGCTAGCCATGGGCGAGGACGGCGAGTCCTGTTTCAGTGGGGGTCTGGATGGGTCCGTGCGATGCTGGAAGATTCCGGACCTCAACGTGGACCCCTATGACAACTACGGTCAGTCTGAACACGGTTTGTGCGACCCATTATGTTGTCGTCAGACTTGCACCTCTTTCAATAACCATCTATAGTCTCAATCAACCTGAAATCCCTCCATAACTCACTATGGTCAGTCAGCCAACTATCTGGCATACCGTCATTTTCCCTGGGTAAACGGAATGGGAGACGCAGATTTTGTGACAGCTTTAAGCGATAACTGGGAGTCCTTTCGCTAACGCCCATGAGGCAAACAAGGACTTGGCAAAGGAGGTGCTAGTGGAACTGGATGTGCAAGGTGTTGTTTAGAGGTAGTGCTTATGGTCGGCCTTTAGAGGGAGACATTTATCAGGAAATTAGATGAAAAAGCAAGAAATTGTTTTTGTTTTTGTATTAAATCAGCCCTTGGTGTTTTTTGTTGTTAACTGTGTGAATGTACGTGGTGATCTGTGTTTTATATATGTGTATGCGTATGTGACTGTCTTTCTGGGGTCTGCTTATCTGTGTGTGTCTGTCTTTTTGCGTGTGTGTGTGTGTGTGTGTATTCACACCTGTCTGCCTATTTGTATCTTCAGACCCGGGGATTGAGAGCAGCGTGTTGGCGGGACACGAGGATGCGGTTTGGGGCCTGGCTTACTCCGCCCCCCACCATCGCCTGGCTTCCTGCTCTGCCGATGGGACTGTGCGCATCTGGGACCCCCAGAACTCTGCCCCTTGTATCTCCGTCTTCAACAAGGAGAAGGGTGAGCTACGGACAGGGCTCTGTGTGTGTGTGTGCGTGCATGTGCGTCTCTACGTACAAGTGTGTGTGTGTGTGTGTGTGCGTGCGTGCATCTCTGCGTACACGTGTGTGTGTGTGTGTGTGTGTGTCTCCGTCTCTGTCTCTGTGTGTGCACATGCGTGTCTGCGTATGCGAATGTTTGTCTGTGTTTCTGTGTGTGTGTGTGCGCATCTGCGTGTGTGTGTGTGTGTACGCATATGTGTCTGTCTGTATGTCTGTCTGTCTGTCTGGGGGTGTGTGTGTGTGTCTGAGCGCTGACAGTCTCCCTCTGCCCCCCAGAACACGGAATCCCCACCTCAGTGGCTTTCGTTAACTCCACCCCCTTCCAGGCCGTGGTGTCCTTCGACGGGGGCGAGACGCTGCTTTACGACCTCAACACGGAGCAAAGCATTATGGTCCTGGAGACCCAGACTAAGGAGGGTAAGTGTGCGGGTGGAGCCTGTGGCCAGCCGGGCCATTTCAGTAGGTCCCATGCTGTATCTGCACCTTCCAGGATGAATGAACGACCGGAGTCTTTCTGTCGCCCCCTGCAGGCAGCGAGCTGATTAACCGCGTGGTCAGCCACCCGTCTCAGCCCATCTCTATTACCGCCCACGAGAACCGCACCATCCGCTTCCTGGACAACAAGACCGGTCAGTGAGCGATATACCGCTTCAACAAACTCTAACTCAGTAACTAGGTCTTTATCCTGCTCTCTTTCTGTTTCTTTATCACACGTGCATACACACACACGCACACATGCACGTACACATATACTGTACATACACATACACACCTGCACACACAGATGCACACACACACGCACACACACATATACACTTGAGCGCAAGCACATACGCACCCGCACACACACCCGCACACACACACACACACACACACACACACACACACACACACACACACACACACACGTTACTTATATAAAATGTCTCACTCGTAGTACGTAGTCTCAATCAGATTACTAGGGATTTGACTGTGTGTTCTGTATTCCACAGGGAAAGTGATTCACTCTATGGTGGCTCACCTGGATGCTGTCACCTGCCTGACCACGGACCCCAAAGGCACTTACCTCGTCTCCGGCAGTAAGTCCGATAATCTCCCACAATTTCCTCCTCTGTGGCACGGGTCAGGGATCTGACGCTATTGTACGCCACCTGTAGGGGCACCAGACTCCCAGCCAATTCAGTGCAGCAGTTTTGCTGCTTTATCACAATGCACATACTCATTGAAAATCTATGGGTAAAAAGTAGCGTTGGATCTGGGAGTTACCACACTAATCCTTGTTTGTTTGCAGCTATTTTTGTCTTTCTCCTGTTTTTGCATGGCGGTCTCTGTTTAGGGGAAACCAAGTTTATTTTCTAAACTTCTAAATTTCTTAATCTAATCCCGCTGTCACCGATTATTTTTGGTCATTAGTTTCTCCTCAAATATTTTTTTTCAACCATGGCTATTTCTGTAGTGTATGGAATAACTAGGGGCCTGCAAAGGGAGACTACAGTGACTGAATCACTGACTGCCTGAGTAATTACCACAGTACCGGTGTTCACCACTAGAGGTACCAAAGAGTGAAAAATGCACATGACACTCGTGCACACTTGTGTTCAGGGTTTTATTATTTTTTTTCTTTGTCCCGCACCGCCCCCTGCAGGCCACGACTGCTCGGTGCGGCTGTGGACGCTGGAGAACCGGACGTGCGTGCAGGAGATCACGGCGCACAGGAAGAAGCACGACGAGGCGATCCACGACGTGGCCTTCCACCCCACGCAGCCCTTCATCGGCAGCGCTGGCGCCGACGCCCTCGCCAAGATCTTTGTCTGAGGGACCACACCCAACAAGCGGTGAGAGAGAGAGGTGGGCAACGAGGGCCGTATTTCTGGTGTCAAGGCAACTTCTGGCCTTACTTACTTAATTAGCCCTAACACTTACGCCGTTTGACCTTTTAGGCACGTTTTTTGATAAGCGCATATGACAGTTCCTATGTGTCCCTATAGGACAGGTTTTACTGTGATCTAAACCACTGTTGAACACTCTTGGTGTAAACAGCTAATTGGCTTATTTAGCCAGGGTAATTGATCCTGCATACACACTGGCCCTCCAGGGCTAGAATTGCGCACCTCTGCCCAAATGTCATAATTTTAATAACATTTGTTTTACATTTGTACATGATATAATGTAACTTAGTTAAATATTTAAGATATCTCGCTGTATGTTGTGTATATGCTTTTGCAATGCAGTGGCAGTAAGCAGAAAGCTGGATTGATTAAATGAATAATGGTTTTTAATTGAAAGCGAGTGATGGAAAGAGGATGCGTGAGAGATAGAGATGATAATTATAGTCACTGTGCTTGAGATTTGTTGGCATTATAAAAACATGAGGGTGGGTACGAGATGGTAATGACTGCTGCTGTCTCAGCTGCTTTGACACTGAAATTGTGTTAAAGGCAATAATAGCGATGGATTTCACACAGTCAAAGACAGCAGGTGTGTTTATGGCATTGTTTTGACCGTATTAAATGCAGCTCTTTGAGTTTTGTGTGTGTGTGTTCGTGTGTGTGTTCGTGTGTGTGTGTGTGTGTGTGTGTGTGTGTGAAGAGTTTTGTGAGAGTGTCAACGAGAGAGAAATTGTGTGTGTTCGTGTGTGTGTGTGTGTGTGTGTGTATGAGAGAGAGCGTCAACGAGAGAGAGCATTTGAGATACAGTGTGTAGTTTGTCTCTGTAATGTTGCTGATAACTCTCTCTCTTTCTCTCTCACAGAAATGGGACATGGGATACACACACACACACACACACACAGGAGGAGCGTGGCCTACAGACTGGGTCCAACCCCACCCCCCCCCCCCCCCCCCCCCCCCCCACACACCCACACCCCCCCCCCCCCCCCCCCCCCCCCCCCCCCCCCCCCCCACCACCCACCCCCCACTCAGCACCCCGTTTTTTATAACAGTACTGCTTTCAGTATAGTACCCCCCCTAATACTTACCTGTGTTACTACGGCGGCGAGTAAGAAGGCTGGTGCACTACACGGTCAGTTATTTTCAGCGTAGTCACTGCTCCAGGCGTCAGTCCTGCACGTCCCACCTGCTGCTCCCACACTACAGCCTGGAGACGGAGGGAGAGAGGCGGGAGACGGTGGAAACGGATGGACAGAAACGCTTTGACTGTAACACAATTTAACGTTTAAAGCGCTAGGTGCAGCTGTGGGTAATCATCCGCCTCAAAATCACTCATTCCAGAACCATCCTTTTTTACGGTCGCAGCTGGTGCTCGACGTTCGCCGAAACCTAACATTTCATTCCAAAATTGTTCCTGGTTGACACTAAAACAAAACGAAAAAAAGTCCTCTTAGCGCCGGAGAACAAACGGCTTTAAACACAGCCGTGCTGTTGCGATGCAAAGCCTGAATGTTTTTGTTTGTTTGTTGAAGATTTTTGGTCTCGTTTTTCACATGAAACAGGGACATCCATTGTAGAGGGAGGGAGTTATTCAGGGCGGGGCCACTGCAAACCCCTCCCCTTTGCACAGTGTCTGCCCACCCGCTCAATCTACCCCTCAGAACAATCCTGAGTAATTTCTCCCAAACAGCTGATCAATGATCAGCTGAACCATCCATGATATAGGATCCCACCTTTTTTAATTTTTAATTTTGTTTTGTTTTATTAAAGCCAAATCGGTTCCTGGGCCTGTGCATTACAGCAGAATCTCTTTTCTCAGATTCACTGTCTGGCACAAGTTTTTCACCCGAGTGTTCATGCCTGGTGAGTCATTATCATTTGTCAGATGCAGGGTGTGTTGTTTTTTTCTTCGGACACACCGAGCGCTGATGTGATTGGACCAGATGTGTGACATGAGCCATCTTAGCCAATCAGAGTAGATGGTGCATCCTGTTCAAGGAGATAAGCAACAAGGCTTTTCTTGCTATTATTTTTTCCCCAAAATTCATTTACCACAGGCAAAGGGAAGAGGAACAATAAGAAAATATGGATACAAGCAAGTCCGACTTGTAAATATGAACCTTTATCATCTGTCTCTGTCATTATATCTAATATATATATAAAATGTATATAGTGTGCTTTTGGTTAATCTTGGTGCTAAAATTATGTCTGAATCAGGGACTTGGGTGAGAATATATCCCTTTCTTTTTTTAGTTACAGTGACACTGGTGAGGTCTAAGAAAGGGGTCCAAAGAAAGGGTCCCACCACTGTAATATTGGGGCCCCACAGAGGCCTCCGGGACACTGGGCCCCCTTCACGTTTAAAACGAGGAACAGCTTGCATCGTTATGCTGCCGTTTTAATTTCTCTTTCCGTTTTTTGCCTACGATTTAGTTATTCGTTTCGTCTGCGTGAAGCTGGCCTTTTTTTTTTTTTTTCCCCACGTTTACCGTTTGTTGCCAAGGACAGAGGTGGATGATGTATCTCGAGGTGAGCCCTGTTTTTTATTACACCCCGAGGTGAGCCCTAATGTTTTTACACCCATTCTCCCCATCTGGACAACAGGGTTGACTCCAATTGGCAGTGGCAAGTTAAAGAAATGTATCAGTAGCTGTACGGTTTAGTGTTAATCGTGGCTCTGAACGGTTTAATTTCTTGAGGAATAGTGCTAATAAATGCCTTTATTGAGCATTTCTTTCTATGTAAATGGCCGAGGCAAAGGCCATATTAGTCTCTCACCTCGAGTTCGGCTGGTCATGCCTGCCCCTTTTTAACAAAGCCTATCAAACTCTTGGATCTGCTCTCTGCATTAATCTGTGTGGATGTCCCAGTGGCATGATGGGAAATACCTGTGGTGCAGAGGGGGGGTAGGACCAGGAGCAGGGAATGCTTGCATCTTGTGTTAGCGTGTTGTAAATAACACAAGCGTAACGAGCTTCCTGCTTCTCTAACCTCTGTTTTGTACGGACCCTTCGTGCCTGTAAACTATCGGCGCCTCAGCGGTTTGACCACAGGCATGAATTTTGCAATAAAGTGAGCACGTTGCGTTTGTCGCAAATATCGCAATGAATGCGAGGTCCTTAACAGCTTGTGCTCGCTGCCATCTTAATGGTGGCGCTCGCCAGGACAGAACATGTGCGGTGGATCTGGCGTTTGCCACGATACAAAATGTGCAGTGGATCTGGAGTTTGTGAGGATGGAAAATGTGTGGTGGATCTGGTGTTCGCCAGGGTAGAAAATTCATGGTGGATGTTTGAATGTTTTTGGGACCTAGCTTTGGACGTGGCCAGCCTACTCGAGAAGAAGTGCTCTCAATCACCTCTGTGACCTCCGATCTCCTTGTTTATAGTTGGAGAACACAAAAAAGGATGACATCATCAGGGTTTTTGGGTTCTGAATTTCACCAAGGCATGGTTAGCTAGTTGATCTGTTAGCCTGGAGAGACCAGAAGAGAGCCCTATTCTTTTCTGACCTCTCACCTTTGCACTTGTGAACTCAAACAGATTTTGAGTGTCTAAGCTCGTGGTGCATATTTGTCCCTTCCTCTTTTTTTTTTTTTTTTACTTTACAAAGTAGAACAGAAAAGCCTGCAGGCAGCTCTTTGGCTGTGGAAATGTATTCAGATTTAACAGGCAGTAAACGGTGACCTGTGTCAGGTGACCCGGGTGAATCAGTAACCGTCCCTCTTACCACTCACGAGTCGCCTCCCTCTCAGCACTGGAAAGCAAGCGTTCTCACATTCAAACTGGTTCATTACAAGGGAGTAGTCCAGTGGGGGGGTCACAGAGGGCAGGGTCTTTGATGATGTCACCCACCCCCCTTCCAACGGAACCCTACTTGGTGACGTCACACAAATTTACCTCTGATCCTTCATTGCCCTTACGTTCTCTCACATCACTGTTTCCCGTACACTAACAGTTGGCCTGCCCCATTGTCACACTACATGGCCTGTGCTGTCCTAAGGTTGGCCATTCTGTCCCCAGATAACATACACAAATCATGTTCATCCAGTGACTCCTCAAGTCACAGCTTAAAGAGCAGTTGGGATTTGTTCAGTTTTAAAAAATGGAATTCAGGGAAAGCCTCTGATTGGATGTACCAAAAATAGGTCACACTGTTTCCTAAGTGTCAGTAAGTATGGTATGTGGTTGGTATATCTTGAAATACACTTTCCCTTAATTTCACTTTCGAAAGTTCGCAGAAATTTTGCTTGAAACTTGCTATAAGTTTAAAGTGGCGATCATTTATACATTTTAATTGGTAGCTGTGGAATACCCATTTGTATAGATCTTCTTCAGATGGCAACCCTGGCTGCTCTTTTAACGGGAATTCTGGTAGAGAAAAGGCTCTTTTTCTGCAGTCTCGGCTTGCCCGCTTGATTTTAAAGTGTCTCTGCTTTAGCGAGATTCCCCAACGTGCCATCCCGTGTCTTTGTGTCACGCCCCCCCCAAACTTTTCTAAATATTCTGCAAAGGCAATCACAACCCAACATTCCAAACATGAAAAAGGACAAATCCAAGTGAATCTATATGCGCCTAAAAAAAGAAAAGATGAGAAAAGATTAGAAAATGTTTTGTGTTTTATAAATGTCCAATCATCATTTCATTTTTCCATTGTTTATTTTTCTTTATTATAATTATTATTATTATGGTTATTATTAAGATATAAGAATGCTGTAGTATCTTAATGTATTATTCTTTTAAGTAGGCTTAGAACTTGCTTGTGAATAATAGATTGAAATGTAAAACTGTCAAAAAAAAAATCAAAAAAAAAGAGAAAAAAATTTCAACAAAAACTACAGGAAAAAAAAAGAAAGTAACAGTCAAGGCCAAGGAAAAGGGCTCTTGTTTCTTTGTGTTTTATTTTTTTAATAGCAACTTATCACTGTGTGATATTTTGTACATCATGTATTCAAACAATTTCCTCTAACCACAAGGGACAAGGGGCCTGCCTTTTTTATTTATTTCATTTAATTTTTTGTAACGCATTCTAGCTTGTATCAAAAAGATATATTTTCATTTTCCTCTTGTTTTGTTTACTTTGCGGGTCTTGTATCGTACGTCATTAAGGAATAAAAAAAAATTGGAAAAAATCAATAAAAAAGGTTTTGTACATAGAACTGTAATGTCGTGTGTTTTTATTTGGTGTGTGGGGGCTTTTTATTTTGCATGGGAAATTAGAAACTGAAGTATTACTTGTTGCCGTTAGGGGCAGTAGAGTCCTGATGAAAGTACCAGAGACTTTACCAGTCTAGAGAAAAATAAATAAACTCTATTCCCAAGAGCAGAACTAAAGCTAGTTTACATGCTCACATTCAACAGTAATAACACGTTATTTGGTTTTAATTATACAAGGAAACCATTTTTATAGACGTTTTGAGCACCCCGCTTTTGTGCACCAATGCAGCGTGTTTGTAGCTATATTTATACAGTCTATGGTTTGTACTGATAAATTACAGTCTAGGCAAGCGCTGTAATAATTCTTCGTTTATAGTCGTCTCTTACCTATTTCGGGGTTGGTTAAAGGTATTGTATCTTGTATGCGCGCCAAAACAATAGCGAACTGATTAAAATAATTCGGTATGGTTTATACTTGCCGAACAAGTGTTACAGAAAGCGAACGCGAATTTAGTTTTTGGGTTGAAATCATATACTGTGGGTGAAATAGGAGCTGCGCGTTTCTTAATGCTTGTTGGGCAAGCTTTGTCGATGATAGTGATGGGTTGTGAAATTGAGTAGAAGTGCGTGGTTTTAACGTGAATGTTTGGATACCCTCATAAAGAAACTGCGTTGAACATTGGTGAACATGTATCCCAAGAGTTTGAAGTGGCGGAATCCGCCACTATTTATCTGAAGGAATAAAGATGAACGGAAACAGCCGAATAATGGCATTTCAGTTTTTAAAATCTGTGTCTTAAAAAAAAAAAAAACTCGTGTTGCCACGTGCTTATATTTTTTTCTCTCTCTCAAAAAACCCCATCTTTGACTAATAGGCTACATTTTGAAACTTACCCCATGAGTTTTGGGAGATACATTTTGCCATTTGGCATTTCACTTCACTTAAAAAAAAAAGAAAAACCGTTGTACTCTGATCAACTAATCAGGAACTAATTGGTACCAGGATTTTCTATCTGCTTCAGCCTGTTGTCACTATTTTAAAAAACTGCCTTGTACTTGCTACAACAAACAACAGGTCCAGAAACAGTTAATTTGATCATAGACTGATCCAGAATCAGTGTTTGTGTGCGAAAATCTGTCTATATGCAGAGTGACATACCCTTCACACATACACACATATACGCACACGCACGCACACACATCCCTACGGGGAGAAGGTGTGGTTGCACACTGTTATATGTGTCCAGGTATCAGACTGCCCTTTGGGACCAGTGGTGTCCAGTTTTGAGTTGGAGGAGCTGCAACGTAGGACAGGTAATGTCTCTGTGCTGGGCAGGGAAGAGAGGGAGGGGGAGGGATTGTCCCAGTCGCCCCCAGGCTGAGGCCGGAAAACAGGGCCTGTTTGCGAGGAGAAAGCGAAGAGACATAAACAAGACTATTTGTTCGCTTGCTCGTGTGCGCGCACACACAGCCACACACACAGGCACACACAATGAAAAGGCAGAGAGGAGGCCTGCAGGTGGGTAAAGAGGAGAGAGATTGTGTGTGTGTATTTTTTTGAGGGGGGGGGGGGGGGCAGCTGTAATGTCACAATTCATACCATTGGCTAAAAGATCCGCCAATCACCCAACTTCCTCTTCGGGTCTAGCAAAGTTCAGCAAATAGAGTTGGAGACAGAGCAGAGGGAGGGACTCTCTCTCTCTCACGCACACACACACATGCATAGAGACACACACAACCAGAAACTGAAACAGAGCACGACTTGTAAAGCAAGCCCAACCAGGCACACTCTCTCTCTCTCTCTCTCTCTCTCTCTCTCTCTCTCTCTCTCTCTCTCTCTCTCTCTCTCTCTCGACTCAGTTTCCTGCTTTGCAAGGAAGCCATTTTGTGCTGACTGCAGTCTGAGGCAGTTAACTTTTCCTTCGTGCCTTTTGTTTTTTTGTTTTTTTTTGTTTTTGTTGTTGCTGGGTTCTTTCCCTCTTGTCCTGTAGGCTGCATTTGGACTTTCTCCTCCAAAGAGCGGCTTATTCACCGGCTGTGTGGAAACTGGATTCCACCCACTCGCTATCAGCCTCTCGCTCCTCTCCTGCAGTTGGTTTTCAAGAAAGGAGCCGATTTCTGAGCGGATACCTTAGAGGAGGGGCAGAGGATCTTTTGTGCCCCTGGAGGGGTTGGGCGGGTGGGTGGTGGGGTACAGAAAAGGACAGAGAGAAGCAGAGTCACAGGGTTGTGTTCACTTCAACTCGCCCTCGACCGTGCTGCCTACGAGGAGATCCTCCAACGCCCACACCCACTCCATCCCGCTCCAGCCCGCGGGATGGCCAACGCCAGCCCCTGCTTGCCCTCGGGGCCCCTGTCCCAAGTCTTCTTTCCTCAGGGACGCCCCTCACCCCCGGGCTCTGTGATAGTTCAACACGGAACCCCTGTCTCTATGCCCGCCGCCAACACCCCGGCGCACCACCCCGGATTCCAAACCATGGACCTCGGGGTCAGCCCGGGACCCGGGGGCACGGCCATGCAGCCGACACCCCCGGCCCCGGCCGGGGTGTCCTTCATCATCCAGATCGGGCTGACTCGCGAGTCCGTGTTTCTGCCTCAGTCGGCCGACCTCGCCTACATCAAGCAGGTCGCCTGCTCCATCGTTGACCAGAAGGTAAGACGGGGGGCGGGGTGCTTCAGGGGTTCAGCGCCTGGCACCCGTCCTCCCCTCGCGCCGCTGGCCCCCGCCAAAGCTACGCGGCTAAATGCAGTTGCCGGCTACGCTCGAGCCAGAGCGCCGGGGGAGACGGCTGCGCTAGCCCACGTCCTAATATGGAAACGCTTAGCGTGTGCCCAAGTGCTCAATCTCTATGTCACTGTTTACTTTGAGACGATCTGCTGATCTAATGCGCTGACACACGAGACTCTGTGGTGTTTGGTTATGAATGTTTCATGCCCTTTTATTGACGTTTTGGCACGGCACGTTTGGGTTGCTAAGTGAGTTTGTCCCGCGGTTTTGACGGAATAGCCTGTGGTTTGTCTGCAGCTTCTGAAGTCAAGCCCCCTACAGCTATCCGCAAACAGCTAGTAAACCCTCCGTGAGGCATGTTGTACTTACATGGAACAGGGCGAACCAGCTGGACGAACCTATCTGAAGAATTATTCCCTTTGCACAATGCTTAGAATGATAAGGGTTTGAGGAGAGCATTTAATGCTCTTGTTAGAGACAGATTTGTGGTTGATGTACCTTCTCCCTGCTAATGGGAAAGAAAAGAGTTGTGACTTGCTTTAGGCTAATTGAAAAAAAACACAGTTAAGGTGAGCTGTATGGTATTGCTAGTAATGCTACTAATTTAGAGTTTATGTTGTGCTCCTCAGTCTCGGATTCGTAGGTAAGTTTCAGTGATGGGATCAACAGTTGTGTTCAGCACATGGCCAGTTGCAGTAGTATTGTTGTTGAGAGCTCTGTGGTAGCCATTTTCCAGGCCAGTTTGGAAGAAAAAGAAAAATTATCCCATTTTCTGAAAAGATTGACCCCCTTAAAGTTGAGGAAGGTTAATATGACTTGAAATATGAACACAAACCAGATTAAATCAACTATATTGAACCCATTAAGGAAAATATTGACGCGCGTGTCTGCTCATCTATCACTTTGCTTATCTTTTCTTTAATGTCAAAGACACAAGTTATGTAAATCTCTCATGCAAAGCAGCAGTTATTCCATATGGATGAGAGCCTGGGGACTTGATTGCAAAACTGAAGCAAGTCAAAGATTTTTCTTTGACGAACAACGGCTCTCAGATTCAAACCATCAGTCAAATTTGTTTGTTGTTTTGTTGATTAACAGACCTCTCTGAATTTACACTGGGAACATTTTCCACCTGGCCTGTAACAAGCTACAAGCTTTTTTTTTTTACAACAAGCTTTTGTCTCCAAGTCTAGTCCCCTAACCGGCAAACACATTGCCAACACAGGCTATTCTGCGTATTTATGGCTTTTGTATGTACAGCAAACCACAGGAAAGTCTGCATCACCCATAATTGCCTGGGGTTTATGCTTTCGACATTGTTAACCGCCTAACACAATTCCTGCACAGTCTGGCCTCAGAATAGCTGAATCTTTGGCGCGAAAAAATTCCAGCTTTGGCATCAGGGACGCTCTTTCTGTCACCAGCCGCCAACGCTGGGGAACCATGAGTCACAGCACGCAGGACTCCTTCAATAGTGGCTGTGTTTCTCTGGAACTTTTTCTTTCCATTCATTTGAGATTAAGTGTTGTCCCCCCTCCCAAATCCCCATGCTCCAGCCCTCTCACCCACCCACCCTCCCCAGAGTAAGAGAGCACTCCCACTGCCTAGCAGGCATCTCTGAATTTATTCCCCCATTACACCCCTTTGTGTTTGTATGCAGGGTTTGCTCCTCCTCCTCCTCGTCCTGCTTACCCCCGCCCTGCGCCTTCTTCCACCACCCCCACCCCCCCAGTTCCCCCTGTCCCGCTGTGTCCCCGCCCGTGCGTTGGAGGTGCACACTTGCTCCCCCATTGTCCGAGGGATAAAGGGGAGGAAATGAATCCGGTTTCCTCCCTATGCTTTCTGAGCTCTGGCCTCCCTCTCCCAGCCCTCCCGAGATTCCCGTAAGATTCAGGACCCCTCTCCTGGCAGAGGGGGAAGACGTGGTGGTGGTGGTGGTGATGTGTGTGTGTGTGTGTGTGTGTGTGTGTAGTGGTGGTGGGGGGTGTGTGTGTGGAAGTTTGAAGCCCCACCTTCCCACCATTGTTCCTTTGCATGTGTTTATGGCCCAGACACACCCTGTGCCCTGAATCCAGCGCTCTTGTTAAGGATGTTAAAAATGCCTCTATTCAGCTGCTAAGCTCCAAAGAGCTGCAGGGGCTTTTGCGAGGCATTTCACTGTTAGAATACGTGTGGTGCGGGGTGCTGCAGGGTGCAGGGTCACCCGCATGCTGGTTAAACCTGCTGAATTTGGGGGGGGGGGGATTCCAGGATGCCAACCCCTTCCCCTTCGCTAGCATTCTTTGATGCTGACCACACCCATCTGTTACTGGTGCTGTTCCATCTGCCCAAGGAAGGAAGGGTTAAATGAGTTGAATTCTGGGAGTTGGAATAGGACGTGCCAAAGCGTAAATATCAGCTGCATTGGTTTTATGCGTGCTGGTGCATCTTTGCTTTTGGTGGCAGGGTGAACGTATGTTTGTGCGTTGAACTGTCCCTTAAATTTCCCATGTAATTACAGCCGGTTAGTTGCCTCAGTTAACCAAACATGCTTGACGATTGCTGTCAAAGCACATCTTGCATTTCCTCGAGCACATTGCAGTGTATTAATTGATCTCAGATGAACAGGTCCTCCTGAATCTCGTCAGTATCTTAGAAGGATGAAACTTGCAAATTCTCAGATCAGAAAGGAGACTGCGGTTCCTTCACTGGTGGAAACGAGTGTGAACATCCCAATTGGGAGTCCACACCTTCACCCAGTCTGTTATCACTTTGCACTTACGCTCATATTTTTGTAACTACATTGTGTGGACAGATATGTGTTCTGAATTAACTAACTTGTGTAATTGGTCTCTCTCTCTCTGGGTTCACGTGAGTCGATCCACCGCCGGACCTCCTCCGCTGGGACTCAGGTCTGCTAACCAACACACAACATTCTTACAACATTGAGAAAGCGACGCGCTTCCTTCCAGCCAGCTGTAGGCTCTCACTGGGCCTTCAGGTCTTCTCTCATGTCCGTGTCTTGCCTTTTCATCGGTCGACTGTATGGTGCGTGTGGGGCTGACAGGTTTTTGGTCGACTGCACCGTGTGAGTGTGGCTGACGGGTTTTTGGTCAACTGCACCGTGTGAGTGTGGCTGACGGGTTTTTGGTCAACTGCACCGTGTGAGTGTGGCTGACGGGTTTTTGGTCAACTGCACCGTGTGAGTGTGGCTGACGGGTTTTTGGTCAACTGCACCGTGTGAGTGGGGCTGATGGATTTTTCAGTCACCCAGGGCACTGCGTCGTGTCGCCAGGCAGTTAGTGCCGCACCGTGTCGCTGGGCGGTTAGTGCTGCACCGTGTCACCGGGCGGTTAATGCTGCGGCGTGTCGCTGGGCGATTAGTGCTGCACCATGTTGCTGGGCGGTTAGTGCTGCACCGTGTCACCGGGCGGTTAGTGCTGCGGCGTGTCGCCGGGCGGTTAGTGCTGCACCATGTCACCGGGCGGTTAATGCTGCGGCGTGTTGCCGGACGGTTAGTGCTGCACCATGTCACCTGGCGGTTAGTGCTGCGGCGTGTCGCCGGGCGGTTAGTGCTGCACCGTGTCGCCGGGCGGTTAGTGCTGCGGCGTGTCGCCGGACGGTTAGTGCGACATATCGGTGGAGCTGTGAAGACAGACAGACAGAGAGCCTGTCGAGGCCTGCGATTGTTTGAATGTGGATTACGGCTGCTTTCACCATAGTTATTTATTAAGACATTTTTTTTTTGTAATCTTGAATTAGTGGCTCTTTGTCATTCAGCCTCAAACTGACAGGCTGAGCCCAGTTGATGTCACGGCTCGATGTTCGACTCTTTGTGTTCCTGCATGAGAACCATTAAGGCTCCTTTTTAAAATGACTGTTACTAATCTTTCTGTGTACGTGTGTAATCCTTTAAATTTGCTCTTTTTTTTTAGCTGTAGACAAACGTTCAGGTTTTCCTCACTGATTTCCACATCTGAATGCTCTGTAAAACCCCACCCTTTACACCTCTGGAAGCCCCTTGGAATTTCCATGTAATCATGTTTACAGTTTGAGATTGCATTGAAACTACTTTAAACTGCCACTTTTGCTATCTCTGAAACTTTTCTCAGCATTTCAGTTCCCACACCTTTCATTGTAGAGTACTGGAACCTTCCTGCACATCTGCTTTTTGTTTACATTCTTAGGACCTGCATACATTGCTATGTGTCTGTTTTAGAACCCACCCATTTGTGCTGTTTTTGAATTTCTCTCATATAACGAAGCGCGACAGTGGGCGACTAAGGGTGAGTTCAGTGCTGTACACTAGCAATGAAAGAGCCAAGCCTCATGAACCTCATACTGAGAGAGAAAGAGGGAGAGAGCAGAAAAAATGGGGAGAGAGAGAGAGCGAATAGATGGTATATAACAGTCCCAGTAGCAGGCAGCCATAGTCATGCTCCTGGTGTTTCCTCCGGCCCATGGAAGTATTCCAGGTGCTGCCGCAATTTCCAACAGTGTTCCGGAACGCCCGAGAATCTGCTGCCCACGCTTGTGGGTGTGTCCACAGGCTGATGGTCCTGATAGATGCGTGGGCTTGCTGGCACAAAGCGCCACATGCAGACCTTACTCATAAATATCTGCCTGATGACACCACACTCATTTAGATAAGACGTCTGGACCCGAGCCAGTTACTTCTCCATGACGTTGATATATGTAGTATCAATTAAAGCGATTGTTTTTCCTTTCAAACACGGAGCCATGGAACCGACACGCACACAGGGAATGTCCAGCTGATTGAAACGGGTGTTATGTAAAATCCGATTCAGTGAGTCCAGTGTAGTTTTATACTGGATGCACTCTTTAATTCAGTCCAGTCTAAAACTGTTTGCTTTCATGTTTTTGGGGTAAACATGAGAGCCACTGTGGGGGTGATAAGAATCATTGGCAACAGCCACAGGCAGCAGCCTCCATCCTCTGATCTTATTGTGTGCCTGGAAGGCGTTCCACAGATAGAACAGGTATGGAGTAGGAGGCTTCCTGATGTTTTAGTAGTCCTCTGGCTTGGCTGTTGCGCTGGTCATAATCCACATTCACACACAGAAACAAGCCCAGGTGGGGCCTGAACAAGCCTAGTAAACTGTAATACTGTTTTGCTTAATAGCCAGAGATGCTAGCTAACGTTCACTAAGTAATTGAACCATAACAGCTATATATATATATCCATATTTTAATGTGCATGTACACCAACTGGAACTTTAGAAACCTTTGTATAACTATATAATATGGATGTGTGCCAGTGATAATGTATAGGCTACTGCATAGCTAGTTAGTAAGGTAAGCGATCATATATTTGGTGTACATGCTGTTAATTTTTATTTTTGACAGTAGCTAGGAAGAGACAACGTTGCTTGATGGATGTCTTCGTGAAACAAGTCGAGTTTCGTATGCATGATCAGGCAATGTTGCGGCTTTGTTCAAACATTTTCCGGAAATGTTTCATGGTTTTTAACCGTAAAATTGCCTGAGGTACCTTTCCAGAATGCAGATTCCCTCTCGCTTTCACCCATGACCCCTACAGAAGATGGGTGTTGGGTGATGGCCTGACCCATACCCCCCCCACCCCCCCCAACCAAAACCGACCACTCTGACTGTACTGGAAGATATCTGCCCTTCCCCCGCCTCAAGCATTGTGATTGTTTCGGGCGGTTTCTCTTTCAGACAGGGGCGTGTGCGTGTGTGTTCACACTGATGCTGCAAGCTGGAGTTGGTTTGTATTCAGGTAAAGCCTGCGGCCTAAATTCAATCAGGATCATCCCTCAGCTTTGACTCATAGTTGAAGGTGTTACTTTTCTTCACAACCACTGTTTGGCAAGTTCAGCGATAACCAAGATCAACAGGCCAAAGTGTGCTTGTGGTGAGAAGGAGAATATGTGAATTTAATTATGTTAAAGAGAAATGCCCAGACTCTGTTATAGTGTGAAGAGATGATCATTTCCACCTAGAGAGTCTGCGGAATCAATTAGCAAAAACAAAAGGCGGAATGAATCAGTACTCCATTGTTTTGCTTTAAAGAAAAAAGAAAAGAATGTGTGAGTGTAGTTCTGGACATGCCCAGCACACCGTACTCTCCCCTCCTAAAACAGGAATGAGCTTTGTGTAATCAGAGGATTCTTTACACTCAACCAAATCCGTTGCTTTGCTCTCATTTGCATTGTAGCGGAGTCACTTTGCATTTGGGGGGGGCAAGTATCACATTTCCTACCGGCAGGCTCTCTATCAACTTTCGTCTTCACTTCAATTTGACTACGCTGACAAACTGTCATTCAACACAGCTGGGAATTACAGCTGGGAATGGGAAAAGCAAGGAATTCCCCACAGGTCAAAGAATCAAGACAAACCTTGGCTGACTGACAGAACCACTCCAGGTTCATTACTGACAACAGAACTTACCTTTCCTGTTGAGCTGTAACTGAATCTAGTCAAATAAATTCAATTGGGCCAGGAAACTGAGTTCGTTTTACAGCTAACATCTTTCTATCATAGAAATTACTGACCATGCCTACTGTATGGAAACTCAGCTTTGCGCCGGGTGTAATCAGCGCATATATACCGGGTGTAATCAGCGCATATATACCGGGTGTAATCAGCGCATATATACCGGGTGTAATCAGCGCATATATACCGGGTGTAATCAGCGCATATATAGCGGATGTAATCAGCGTGTATATACCGGGTGTAATCAGCGCATATATAGCGGATGTAATCAGCGTGTATATACCGGGTGTAATCAGCGCATATATAGCGGATGTAATCAGCGCGTATATACCGGGTGTAATCAGCGCATATATAGCGGATGTAATCAGCGCGTATATACCGGGTGTAATCAGCGCATATATAGCGGATGTAATCAGCGTGTATATACCGGGTGTAATCAACGCGTATATACCGGGTGTAATCAGCGCATATATAGCGGATGTAATCAACGCGTATATACCGGGTGTAATCAGCGCATATATAGCGGATGTAATCAGCGTGTATATACCGGGTGTAATCAGCGCGTATATACCGGGTGTAATCAGCGCATATATAGCGGATGTAATCAGCGTGTATATACCGGGTGTAATCAGCGCATATATACCGGGTGTAATCAGCGCATATATAGCGGATGTAATCAGCGTGTATATACCGGGTGTAATCAGCGCATATATAGCGGATGTAATCAGCGTGTATATACCGGGTGTAATCAGCGTGTATATACCGGGTGTAATCAGCGTGTATATACCGGGTGTAATCAGCGCGTATATACCGGGTGTAATCAGCACGTATATACCGGGTGTAATCAGCGTGTATATACCGGGTGTAATCAGCGCGTATATACCGGGTGTAATCAGCACGTATATACCGGGTGTAATCAGCTTTAGTAGCACGTATATACCTCAGCATGTGCTTGAGCCATCAAGCACAAGTTCCATCAGGCTGCCCAGATATTGATCCTTCACCAGACACCAAACCAATGATCAACTAAGAATCTACACGATACACATCCCCACTTTTCCATTTATCTGAATGCTTTCAGTAAGCTTTTTTTAGTGTTTATTCCTGTCACTGATAAAATTGTATCAAAAAGTAATACTGCGCTTAGCTCATTATCAACATGCTGTTTTAGCTTCAGATTTATTTTCCAGAATCACTTTAGTGTGAGGTTTTTTTTTGTTTTGTTACTGAAATGGCAATGGCCCATCTTAATTTACACCTGACAAAAAGTATTTGAAAGCTCTCTTTGTTGGATTGTACTCATGTTATGGGAACCATAGCTTCCTCAAAATTGCATTAAACACAATATAAATAGGAGTGTGTTTTATGCCTCTGGGCCATATATGTCACAATTACGACGTCATCCTCACTCTGAGAACTTCTTGCAAAGGAACTGAGTCTAGTCAGACTGGTTCCAAAAATTAACCATTACGCGACATGACACCTCTTTCTACAGTCACAAAAATACTTCACCGTTCAGTTATTTGACAGACGTATCTACAATCTGGGCCATTGTTCCGAGTTCAGGTAAACAGCACATGAATCACGGAGGTGTTTATTTTTGTCTTTAAGAATATACATTATGATATTAATTTTATACCATCATGGAAAAGGCTTTGGCAGACACACATTTGATCTATTTTAAGATCAAGTACAGATATAAACAATGCACAAACGTAAGAATACTTGCATACGATAATGAATAGGTGTAGTGGTAGCTGTTTTGTAATCCAATTTAAGCAGAAACATGAGGTGTTCATGCAAAATTGGTGTGTAAAGCTTCAAGACAAGTTACGCAGAGTGATGAAATCTGTAGAGTTAAAAGCCGGCAGCTAGAAAACAAAGCTGGGTGAAGTTTGTAGATGCAGGGCAGGGATTCAGTTTGATCACAAAGGAGCACACTGCACCCCTTTCACTCAAAGCCAGAGACAAAAGGAAAACTCTTTCCCTGTTTGTACAGACTGTGAGTTGTTGGTCAAAGCTGGGGTGGCTCTCGCTCTCTTTCTTTTGCTCTAAAGCTGCTGCTCCCTTTAGAATCTGTTCACAGATCAGTCCATGTTTTTTTCTTTCCATGTTGGGGTCGTGTTTTTGTGGTCGTGTGGAATGCTACTCTGACGTGTTACTGGGCGCTATTTCACAAGGCCAGAGATAGCTGTGTGTTGCCAGGGGCAGCAGCGGAGAGTGTTTTAATTCAATGTCTGCGTCCGCCTCTCCTCCTCCTGTGACTCACGCAACAGACGCAGGCACACGCCCACGCGCATGTTCGCACACACACATACACACATTCACACCGATACACTGGGAAATGGTTATGCAGATGTATAGTATTTGAATCTACATCGTCGGGCGGGTTGAGGAAGAGACTCAGCATACTAGTTAAGTTTGCGTAGAAGCCATTGAGGATAGGTGGATGACAGACAGGAAGGAGAAAGTGGTGACGGGAGGAGGAAAGGTAAACAAGGCCACATGAAAGAGGTGATCTTCCTGTGCTTGTCAATTCAAAGCACATGGTCACATGGTCTGGTCTTCAAAAAAATATTTTAGTCACATGGTGCTGAGCTTATGTGGGCCAGGTAGTGTACTGAGCTAGTCTCATGACTAGCTTTCCTCGTACAATACCAGAATGCGGCATTAGCGTACATAGCGACGGCTTTACTGAAAGGTACGTGACCACTTGGAACAGACTGCACAAATTAAGGACTCTCCAAAATCCACACAACGATTAAAAACTTTTTCTTTTTTTTCCGGATCATGGAAATGTTGTTGTATTTGTGTTTTAATGGTGGAGCCTGAGATCGAAAATATTGCCAGTCCTAACAAACGTTTCTACAAATGTAGACTGTATATTTAATTGGTTAAGTTAGTGGAATAGCAGATGAGGGTTGTATATACAGATGTGTGACAAATTAAAGGAAAAACCAACATAAAGTGTCTTAAGGTGTTGGGCCACCAGAACAGCTTCAATGCGCCTTTGCATAGATTCTACCTCTAGTCTAACATAGATTCTAGTTTCTAGAACTCTACTGGAGGGATGGAACACCATTCTTCCAAAAGATGTTCCCTCATTTGATGTTTTGATGATGGTGGTGGAGAGCACTGTCTAACATGTCGGTCCAAAATCTCTCATAAGTGTTCCATTGGGTTGAGATCTAGTGACTGCGAAGGCCATAGCATATGATTCACATCATTTTCATACTCATCAAACCATTCAGTGACCCCTCGTGCCCTGTGGATGGGGGCATTGTTTTCCTGGAAGAGACCACTCCCATCAGGATAGAGATCTTTCATTATAGGATAAAGGTGATCACTCAGAATAACTTTGTATTGATTTGCAGTGACCCTTCCCTCTAAGGGGACAAGTGGACCCAAACCATGCCAGGAAAATGCCCCCCACAGCATAACAGAGCCACTGGACCCCCTCACTGTAGGGGTTTTTCCTTTAATTTCTCACCCGTCTGTACAAGCGTAATACTAACCAGTGTGGTGTAATGGCCAGGGATGGGGCTTGTAAAACTAAAGGTTGCAGGTGTGATTCCCAGGTAGGACACTGCCCTTAAGTGTCAGTAAAATATCTAGCTTTATAAATGAAAATGAGATATTTGTCGCTGTGCTAAATTCCCGTAATGTAATGTACTGTAATGAAGGAGAAGGGGTGAATTTGAAGAGGACGGCGTGCCAGCGTGGAGCACCGTGCTGGAAACCGTGTGGGCGAGGAGTGGGCCCCAGCGGTGGGACATTCTCCAGCTCCAGTGTTTCTGAAGGGAAGCAGGCAGCCAGGGCGACAGGAACTCCACCTCATTAGATAAACATATGATCTCAGGGAGAGGGTGCAGGCACTGGGACCTGAAGTGGGCAGAGAGAAAGAGAAAAAGAAAGAGGGAAAAGGAGGAGGGGAGCCAGATCGAGAGAGCTAAAGAGACTTTATTTGGATGTTATGCATGTCCCTTTTATTTAGACGTGGTCCTGTGTTTTTATATAAAAGCAACCGTTGCCATTAGCCTCCGACAGTTGTACTTAAAAGGAAAAAAGCAGAATGCGTAAAAATAATGAACACCTTAAATACCATTCGAATGGTACCTCCTGACTGCTCTGTACAAGCCGGTGATTGAGGGCTTATGGTAGCTCCACCCACTTTGAGGTTCATGAGGACTAACAGTTCTTGAGTTGAGTCTACAGTGTTGAGCTCATCCCATGGTCAATAGAGCTTTAGTGGTGTGATGAGTGTGCACTTATGATGCCAAAGTACAGTATATGGAAAAGAAAAGAAGTAAGAACATGGAAAAAATGGAACAAGGAAAAAGAAAATACACCCTCCCTCTCTTTATATCTCCCTCTCTCTCCCTCTTTTTATCTCTCTCTACCCTTCTTTCTTTCTCTCTCCTTCTTTTATCTCTCCCCACCTCTTTGTCTCTCCCTTTTTTTCTTGCTCTTTTCTCTCTCACCTCTTTCTGTCGCTCTCTTTCTCTGCCTTTATATCTCATCCTCTTGCCGCGGCGCGGACGCTCCGGTGTCGCTTGCTTGCTCCTATCAGCTTACCCGCCCCTGCCCTTCCAGAACCATGCTCAGGCCCCCGGACAAAAGCCCGCTTGAGCCCAGAACAGGCTTTATTTATTCTCTTCATTACTTTCCCGTCAGGTTTCAGCTTCGCATCTCACGTTACCAGCCCCAAAACAAAAAGGCCCATTTTGTTTAACCGCCGTTCTGAGGCCCAGCCCGGAACGGGTCCGTTTCCCTCGTCTCCGGTTATCCTTCCACCGTTCTACACTGAATGGCTGTTTATTTGCTCGGTGACCTGGTCTAGGGTAAACTGCAGCTCGTTCATGGTTTCCCCCCGCTTATACAACTGGGATCTTTACTGAAGAAGTTCAGGTTGAGCGCCGTGTTCATTGGTATAACTGCTGTTCCCCGTGTTGGGTATTGAACCTGAATGCCCCTTGTTCCAAGATGCTACTAAAGCAAATGTTGTAAGAGAAATTAGTCGGAAGTGATACGGTGCACCGGAGGAGTATGTGTGTGTGTGTGTGTGTGTTATGTTCGGCCGTTCTGTTCTTCCAGCATTCCTGTGTTCACAGTGAGTGTGTCGTGGTTCCGGAGGATTGCGACGGAATGGGAATGGGACTGGTTTCATTGTTTCCGATTATGAGGCAGAAATTATGACCCTGTTGCCCTCTCTGTTCTCTCCTGTCCTTAATAATGATGACCTGACTCAGGGGAAAAAACACTCATCAACACAAATTACTTAATTATCTTCCCCTGTCTGTTTACATCGCATTATAAATGATCCCTTTTTACAGCTGGATGCTCCCTGAGGTGCTTTCAGTTAAAGATACTCAAGGGTGTTTTTCAAGGGAATAATTAGATAACCTTCTCTGATTGGATGGTAAACTTTTGTTTGTTTTATGCTTGGAATTTTTCACAGAGGATTTATTTCATGATTAATTGTTGAGTTATAATATTTTTTTTTATACACAAATTAATTTTTGGTACGTGTAGTGTCTTTTTGGTAGTTTGGCAGCAAAGTGCTGTTTTGTTTTTTGTTTTTTTTGTGGGGTGGGGGGGGGTTTGCGTTAAGCACTGCGGATGCTATTTTTGGGTTGAATAATGTTGTGTAAAAAGTTTCACACATAAATGTATTTCATTGGCAAGATTGACATCTTAGGGCCGCCGCGGTGGTACAGCGGTAAAGACCGCTGACTTTCAGTCAGCGCAGTTGTACTCCGAGGATCGGGGTTCGCGCCCCGGTCCTGCCATAGCCGAGCGTGGCCGGTGCCCTGTGGAAGCGACAATTGGCGGTTGCTTCCGGGTGGGGGGAGGGGCTCGGAGAGAACCGCTGCGCACAGGGGGACCCAGGGCGTGTCACGGTCAGGGGCTGCGCCCTGTAGAGGACGTAGCGCCCTCCCTGAAAAATACCGAACGACGGGGTCGTGCAGCGGTGGTTCTCTAGCGGTTGCTACACGGGGGGGAATTGAATTAGAATAGGGGTTCAATTGGCTACTAAATTGGGAGAAAAAGGGAAAAATCAGAAACAAATAAAAAAAAAAAAAAAAAAAGAAAAAAAGATTGACATCTTAGAAGTCAGTTCTAAAACACTGGACAGTGCCTGCTGTTGATTATAACATAGACCAGTTGTCCAAAGTTGTTGTTTCCATATTGGTTCAGAGATTGCTTTGGAGATGTCGACCATATTGTTTTTGTCAGGTGATGTGGACTTTGCCCTCAAACTTTTTCATTACATAGTTTTATTTTTGACCTAGCTCCCTCAAATCACGGTCCACCCTCTCTTTTCATGGAAGTCAGGTGTGAAGACAGTCTGGCCAATCAGTAGTAGTAATTGTTTAGTTTATTACCTGGAAGAAAAGAAAACCAGGGCCGGATTTGGATTTAATGGCCATGTTTGTGTATCCATGACCTAGGTGATGGTATTTTTTGTACATTGTGTTGAAAATAAGACACACACGTTAGTGTTAATCTCTAGAATACAAGTGTGACATCAAGTGAGTAAGACTAAAAGTAAAGTTAGCCGAACGAACCAACAATATTGTAAACAAAAGTGAACACCGTTACACAGCTAGCCTATCCTTACATCGCTGTACCTATAACCTTGGTGTATTGTAGTGCTATAAGAGCGCCAAGGAAGCGCCGCTCCGGCACTTATTTTTAATTGTAAAAAAATTGCTCTTTTTTAAAATTATCCACACATTGTCAACGCACCAAATAAGACAAATAAATTATATTAGGCTTATATCCCTCGACTAATAAATTGTCTTATCTCCTCTCATCCTGCGCCGTCCTGTCGTCTTCACTCATTCGTGACCAACTGCACGCGATCAAATCGTCTGCATCCGTGCCTATCGCCGTCCGTGTGACTCCGATAGCCTATGGACGATAATTATCATTAGCCGTCACTTCAAAAGCGTTTTCCGCTTTTGGCATTTAGCTAGGGCGTAATTGCAATTGTTCCACGTAAACTTTTTAAAACATGTGCTTGTTTTAAAATGTCATAGGCCTAATTTGTTTTAAAATCCTCAATTTAATTTTACTTCTCTCAGTTTTCTGTGACCCATTGCGATCAATCTAGGCCTACATCCACGACCACCGTCTGTGTGCCTTTATTCACCTTTTGAATACGGACGATAATTATCATGATCATTTCTAATATGCTGTTGCATGCATGTTCTATGTGCATGTTCTAGGGTAAACTTTAAAAAAACCTATCCTTGTTTTAAAATGCTCCATCTCACGTTCCTATATTTAACAATGTGCCGTATGGTGTGCTTGTATTTACGGTTTTGATATAGCCTAAAAATGCAAATCCCATCTTTTGACTTATTTGTTGCACTTAATCTCAATGTAGCGTTGAAGCGATACATTATATTCAGTTTTTAACTTTTTCTACTGTCCGGCATCTACAGCGCAGCCCGTTGTAGGCTATATCTAGACTAATTGCCTACCTTTGAAGGTGACGTCATAAAATACTGCACTCTGGCACAAAAAAATAGCACTACACCACTGCCTATAACCTTATTATCCCAAAAAAAATCCAAAAAGAAGGAAGAATGAGAAGAGCTAGAGGGCCTTGGGAGCTATTGTGCCGTTTGAAGAGGCGGGTCTTTAGTCTTTAGTTCCTGCTGTCCTGGTCCTGAATGCAGTTGAAGGGTGTGGTACCCCCCCCAAGTAGAAGACTCATTCCATCACTGGGGGGCCAGAACAGACAGTAAACGTGACCAGGAAGTGCAGGCGGCAGGGGGCCGGGGGAAAGACACCACAGGTTTCTGAGCCATTTAATGAACATCACTGGACCGTTGGAGAGATGCTATTAAACTTTAACTTATCTGAATATTGACTTGTCTTCCGTATCGGAGTCAGCAAGTGACATATGCAGTTTGAGATAGGAGGGAGGGTATTTGTTGCCGGGGGATACCAGGAGCCGAAGGACAGAACTTGGTCGTCTGCATTGCATAGGTGACAATACAATCCTCTGCTTTCTTTGTCTAGGATACCGTATGTATTTGTAAGCTGGTCTCATTGCTGCAACTTCTCTCAATGAAGGAGCGTGTAGACAATCGCGTGCTCTTATCTACACTGTGTGCCAGATCAACTCATACGGTCATTGCAATGCGGAAGCACACTCCATGTGCAGCTAGCGCAAGCTCTCGATTGACCAGAAGGGGCACTGTTCAGCAGTGAGACACAGTGAATTCCTTCCTCCATGGGTAACACTCATGTATGTTTATGCCCGTTTGTCTGAGGCTGTTGGCACGGTCTGTGCGTGATATCACACCGTGAGGCTCTTCCATACACTGTAACAGTGTTTTAACAGCGGACCGCGCACGAGGCCCTACTTTTCGTGCGGAGGAATCCGCCTCAGCAGAGACCACCTGCATGCTCTTAGTGTTCCTGTGCCCTTACGGCGCAAACAGGAAGTCAGACACCGACCTCGAGCGAAGCTGTTGACGTGCGTGTCATGGTGAACCTGGCCCACCGGCTCTGTTGACCTGCCAGCGCACGACATTGCGTGCCTCTCTTTTCCGTCTCTCTCTCTCTCTCTCTCTCTCTCTCTTTCTGTGCGAGCTTCCCATACACTCTTCATTCCCAGAGCTCTCCCCTTCTCCTCCTCCTCCTGGAGTCACAGAGCCAAACAGAAAGTCAAGTGCTGCCTTGTTATTGCGGCCAACGCACAACACAATACGACCATAGTGCTTTCACCGTCTTTACAAAGAGCCAACCATGTTAGAGAGAGAGAGAGAGTCCTTTTACTCTTTAATTATGTGTCATTTATCATTTAGCTTTGTGTCCTTTTTTCAGACACACATCAGTTTTTTTATGTTTGCTACTGTTTTTAAGAAGAGTTTCCCCAGTGGGGATTAATAAAGTGCATTATATTCAATTCCATTTATAATAAAAGAAAATAAAAAATTTTTGCGGAATGCTCCAGTTCAGAGATGGGCAGTGCCTTGGACATTCTGCAGCCGAGGCACAGCACTTCACGCAAATGTAGCTGGAGTTGAACCCATCTCCCCTCAGGCTACTTACTGCTTGTGGTTGTTAATCACGTTTGGGCTGTAAGCAGCGTTTGCGGTGAGGGCGAGATCCCTTCTCTCTGTTCGCCTGGGTGGAGCTGCACAGCCCTGCTGGCGTTGCGCGAGCCAGGGATCTGGTAGAACCAGCCGGGGCTGGGAGTGGATCCACGTCCGCCTTCGCTCCAGCAGGGCAGCTCGTTCACGCGCTGCTCTGCGGGACAGAGTGGGAGGTTCACGCCCGTGCGGTGGCCGGGATGGGTCCCTGCCTCTCTCCCACAGCGTGGCCCCTGTCGGGGCCCCGGGGACTGGCGAAATCGGAGAGCGTGGGCACACCCATCACCTTGCCAGCATTGTGGAACACTGGGTCCTGCCAGCTCCTCATTTGTCCCATGCGGTAGAGGGGTAAAGAATGTTCCTCCATCTCTTGTTCCTTAACCTTGTGATGTCACAGGTACTCCGGTCGTCCTTTCCTCAATCCGGCGTGCTTTTCCTTCCCTGGCTCCGGTTCAAGGGACGGGTGAGCTGGTGAAAAGGCCACATTCCTGCTTCTCTCTCTTTCCTTATCTCTCTCTCTCTGTCGCTCTATCTCTCTCTCTCTGTCTTTCTTTGTGCTTTCGTCACTGTGACCTCACTGGGCTATTAATAGTTTGGCGGGATCACGCATTTGTTCCATCGCTCACAGGCACAAAAGTCCCTGCTGTCCGCCCCTGCCGCTGTCAGGTGCTAATGAGGTCCGCTCGCTGACGTCCCCCGACCGACGCGCCTCGGCTTCTTACCGCCGTCTCCCAGGAAACGGCTCATTAAAGACCTCCGAGCCATTCCCTGTCAGAACGCAGTTCTTATTAACTTTCCAGAACAGTCCGTCTGTTGCTTTACTGTTTGTGATAAAGACAGGTGCAACCTTTTACAGGAGAAATGCATAAGCACTGTTAACGAGGCATTTAGAGGTGAATTGCACTTGGACGGTGGGGACGTCACCTCGTCTGGGTGTTTAAGCAAACGGGACGGTGTTCATACTATGTAAACCCATGAAAACCTTAGCATAGGCAAGAAAGATAAGACAAGATATGAAATGCTTACGGAGGAGTTCCCCCGCTGAGGATTATTAATTACTTCAAGGCTATCAGATAATGTATGTTCTATTTTCTATTTTGTTGGGCATGCAGGCTGTTTTTGGACTAGCTCCAGGTTCCACTGTGGCAGTTTGAGCTGTTTACTGAGGCAGGCACGGTGGTGTGGCAGACAGACTTTAGCCCTAAAGAGGCTCCATCCAAGTCTTCTCCCTGGCCCAAGAGCCTGCACCCATTCCAGCATCCCTACTCTGCCACCCTTCCATCTCTCTGGCTCGACTCCACCCACTTGTGTCACACTTCTCATTTCACTTATTAGAGTGGTTCCCAAAGTGGGGGGCGCAGAGAGACAACAAGAAGGGGGGGAGGGGGCCCAGTGAGGGTTGAAGAAAAAAGGTACCGCGTAGGATGTGTGTGTGTGGTGGGGGGGCATTATACCTTGAGTAAGAGCTTGCCATGTGTCCAATCAGCACTCTCATGATCTATCTGTCATGCTCAGTCGGGTTTGGGCTACACTCGAGGGCTAGTACAATCTAGGACAGAAAGGAGAAAGGTGCACGGTTGCCTGTATTAGAGCAATTTGTGGAACGCTGATTTTACAAGGATTTATGCAACACAGAGTTAATTGGACCATGTGGGTACGTTTTTGCATTTGGTTAAATCATGGTTGAACTTTTAATCAGCATTTAGAGCAGTTTGTTTTATTTGTCTCAAACTTAATGTTGGGCTGTCTACAAAAATGTTATAGGTTAAAAGTATTAAAATATAATAAAGTGTAATCTTGTACGACTTAATGTTGACTCCCCTCCCCACCTGGTAATCCACTCGGCTGCAGTTCCTATCTCGGCCTGCCGATAAAAGCTTCTTAGGTTGGTCAATCGGTCAAAGGCTTCCTTCCGGCTCCTGTTATAATGCTTCCTAACGTGTGCGTAACCGTAACGAGAGCTCTCGCGACCTTGACCCTGATCCGGAATCGCTCCTCACAAAAGGGCTGAATCTGATCCAAGGTCACAGGGGCAGGGCTTGTGAGAGAAAGGAGAAAGGAGAAGGTAGAAAGCTGGTCAGCTGATCGCGATCGAGGCCGGATCTCGCTCACAGGCTCTGTGTCCGGCAGCGCACTGGTCGATGACATCATCCCGAGAGCTAAGAAGAAGGTAATGCTATCCGGTTGCCTCTATCAAGGGCAGATTGTGATGCGTATACTTTAACTCTCTGAATTCATATTGCTTTTGCAAAGTGACGTCTTAGCGGCACGGTGCTGCAGCGAATAGCACTGTCGCCTCACAGCAAGAAGGTACCGAGTTCGAATCCTGGCCAAGGGCCTTTCTGTGTGGAGTTTGCTTGTTCTCCCCGTGTCCACGTGGGTTTCTTCTGGGCACTCTGGCTTCCTCAAACAATCCAAAGGCTAAGGTTAATTGGAGGCTCCAGCCCCTCTGCAACCTGGACTAGATAATGGACGGGAAAGTGACGTTTTATCGAAAAACATTCAGGTGAGGCAGCAAGTAATAAATATTAAATTTATTTATCTGACACTCCAGGCTGATTTAACGGGCTAACATGGCACGGTACATGAATGACATGTCACTGGAGCAACTTGAATAACATTGGCATTGACGTCACATGGTGCTGTAATGGCGACATGTAGTCCAGCTGTCTCTCGTGTTCGTGTTTGTTAATTTGAGTGTGTCGGCTTTTGTCTGTTTTTTTCATGCGCTGTGTGTCTGTAGTGGGACGGGGAAGCGGGCTGGAGATTTTTCGGGGCACTCCTGCTGCTCATTTTGATAATATTGACAAATTGTCTAGTCGATATGGTTTTGTTTGTGGTCGTCGCCATGGAGACGCATTCACAAAATATGCTCGGGAATGTCCGTTGGATCTGCAGACTGCAGCAAAGGAGTTTGGCATCGCTCTTCACCGGAGTTGAAGATTTCGCGACTGATCCGGGAGTGCAGACGATCTTCAACTGGGGAAGGAGAACATAATGCGGGGAGGAGTGAGGAGACGACTGGGAAGATTGAAGCAGTTTGGTGCTTCGTTTCGGCGGTGTACATAGACCGCGGCGCTGCGTGTATGGAGGAAAGTCGTGGAGGCGGAGTTTGTGTGTTGGACTGCGTGGTGACACTGGACATTTCGGGACAGCGGGGGCTATTTTTAATCATGGCTGTATTGCACTTCAATTCACTTAATTGATGTAATGATTCTGTTGGATGTCTTTGTTTGATATGTTTGTTTGTGTGTTGTGGGTCTGCCCCACTGTCTGTCTTTTTTGTTGTTGCTGAGGCTACAACTGAAGTTCCCTAGTGGGAAAATAAAAGTTATTCTATTCTATTCTATTGGTACAAAGCAACCAGTATTACAGCAAATCGCCATGAAGCTGAATCCCAAACGGTCCTAACATAAAGACAAACAACAGTAAACACAAAACGCATTCATCCTCAATAAGCACGCCTGCGTCACACTGAAATGAACATTGAAAGCCAAGCGATGGCCTGTACGAGCAACCTTACCTTAGAGCGTAACGAACAGACATTGAATAGAATTAATGGCCCGTCTGCGCTCTACCCTTTTTTATGTAGACCGCGTCGTTTGTTGGTCAGATGTTGGGACACCTGGACGAAAGCAACAGCCGAAACGCTGGTAATTTTCCGCTTCTGAGTAGATATGTTCTTCCGTGGGAAATAAAAGAGCGCAGCCTGATGGTGTTTAAGCGTTTGGTCCGTTGGTGTTGCGCCTCGCTAATTTGACTGTGCGATTCCTTCCTCTCTCACTTTCTCACCGTACTGTTTTTCATATGTGCACCCAAGGTTCTCCTTTTTCCTGTATGCATGCAAGCCAAATATTTTCCGTACACTACTTATTAACCCGACGTATGAATTACATTTATTTTATATACAGTATGTAAACAAAGTCAAAGCCTTCTTAAAATATGCATAACTATTACATATTATTCTGTTATTTGTGCGCTGAATCTGTGGATACAGGTCTGGACATTATTTTGTTTTCCAAATTTCTTCCAGATTTTTCCCTTTTTGGTAGCCAATTGGACCCTATGCATTTCAATTCCCCCCGTGTACCAACCGCTAGAGAACCGCCGCTACAACCCCTTCGTCTGGTAGCAGGAAAGAGGGCGCCACGTCCTCTTCAGGGCGCGACTTCTGAAGCTCCTAACCGTGATTCCAGCTCTCCCAGGGCTGTCTCATGTGTGATTCACTCCGAGTCCCTCTGCATGAAAGCAGCCGCCAATTGCCACTCCCTCAAGGCACCGACTATACTCTGATCTGGCAGGACTGGGGATCGAACCCCCGATCCTTGGGGCGCAACCGCACAGACAGAAAGTCTGCGCCTTTGTCTGCTGCACCACCACAGTGACCCCAATAGGCGTTATTTTTAACACATCTGCATAATGTCGATTTTCCATCTCAGTGACCAAAAGGGTCATTAAGTCAATGGCGGGCCGCCAGTGCCAATGCCAAATAGCCGTGCTGTAGTTAAATCAACTCTTACAGAGTACACGTGGTCCCTATTGGACTCACATGTACTCTGTTAGAGTTGAATTAACACTGGACATTTTGGCTGTGAACAGCATGTTGGTCAAAGCTGTGGACGTTGGACCTTATGGCCACAGAGTAGAGGGCGCACCACAGCGCCCCTGGAATGAGGGTTTTAGCTCAGTCGTCTCTTTATAAAAAGAAATATGTTTTGAGATGGCTTTGAGAGTGTCACAGAGGAAGTACCTGGGTGTGGTAGGGGTGTTGGGTGGGTGGCTGGCTGGCTGGGATCCCTGAGAATCTTCCCTCTCACCCCCCCGTGCGCTATTTCTAACCCCTCCCTCACCGTGCTTTGATCTCAGCCCACAGGCTGTTTACACGCAGACCTCAGCAGAGCCTGCTGGGGGGGGGGGGGGGCACAGAGAAGCGCATTCTGCCTCGCAGGCTGACGGACCTGGGGGGGGGAGGGGGGCTTGCCATGCGTGAGATCCCGTGCTAACGAGGAGGATGTTCGCAAATTTTAGAGCGCCTGTTAACAAAGGCCCTGATCCGACCAGAAATATTCATGCTGGGAGTCCCTGTTACAGAGTAGCTCAATGCAGGATGGGCATGCCAAGCTAACTTGTCAAAGCCCAAATGCATATTTAGAGAAAATAACAGTTTCATGCAAAATCACACCTAAATGTAAGCAGGTAAAGAAGCAGGTGTCCATGTTTGCGCTCTTATTTTGGTGTAATTAGGCCCAGCGTGGTTAGACTTTGGAACTACTTAGCTGAAGGTGTAAGTAGTGTGTGTGTGAGAGAGAGAGTGTGTTGTGTGGGTGCGTTTGGGAGAGAGAGAAAAAGTGTGTGTGTGTGTGTGTGCATGCGTGCGTGTGTTTGAAAGAGAAAGTGTGTGTGTTTGTGAGTGTATTAGAGACAGTTGTCTGAGTGTTTTTTCAGGAGTATATATGTGTGTGGGAGTGTCCATAATGACCCCTGTATCTGAATGACCTGCACTTGGTGTTCCAATAGGTAAGAGAAAGAGAGAGGGGGATAGAGGGGGAGAGGGAGGGAGTGTATTTTATTGTATTTCCTTGCTCCATTTTTTTTCTCCATGTCCTTACTTTTTTCTTTTTCATACACTTTGGCAACATACGTAAGTGTACACATGCCATGCCAGCAAGAGACAGAGAATGTGTGTATGTGTGTGCGTGCATGTGCATGTGTGTGCGTGTGTTGGGGAGACTGAGAGAGATGTTGATGTTGCAGGATGTAGATAAGTTTTGCGACTTCTTGTTTTGTTCTCGCTTTCAGTTGACTGTTGTGTATGTTTTGGCAATATGTGCTTCAGTTTTGTGTAAGTAATGCAAATACAACTCTTGAATTGAAAAGAGACAGAGAGAGAGAGAGGCAGGAGAAGTGTTAATGTGTGAAAGGGACAGGTGTACATTTGAAAGCGGGTATGTGGCGAGTGTATGAGAGAGAAGGTTTATACGTCTGTATAGGGGGGTGTGTGTGTGTGTGTGTGTGTGTGTGTGCTTTTGGATTTTGAGGCCACTGCTTCTCTTTTCTCTGTTACTGGATGGTGGCCTACATTCTTTCTAAATGAGCAGTGGAGGAGAGAGGCTGGGGGGGTTTGGGGGGGGGGGGTGCGGGGGTAGTGAAAGACCTCATTGTCCGAGTGGATGTGGAACACAGACACCCGTAAATCCTACCTGCTCTACTGTGTGTGGAAACTCAAACCCCCGTCTGCCTGCTGGTCAAGGCTCCATGCGAATACTCAATGCGCAAAGTTTCTACAACGCTCCACCAGCGTTGTGAGGACCGTGCTTGGGCACAATAACTGTGGTGCACCAGTCTTGTGGTGGAGTCCTTTCATCCCACAGTGTAGTGCCACAGCGACAATAAGCATGGCATTGTTCACTGCTGCATGACGTAAAGGCGGAATTTTGCCATACTGGCTTTCAGAGACACAGCGACAGACCAAGGGATCTCATTACCTGACTGCCATCACAATTTCCTTTGTTTCCTTTGTGTCAATCACTCTGGAAGGGAGATTCCCTGGGACAGGAAGTTGAAAATAAAGACTTCCTGTCAGTGTGAAAAACACCAGCACTTTTTTTGTAGGGGGCAATGTTCCCTCTGGCCTGAGCCCCAGTGCCATGATGGGGGCCACTGTGCTGTAGGAGATGGTGCTTTTTTAGATGAGACGTTAAATCATGGCCCTATCTCACTGTGGTCATTAAAGTGACACGTTTTTGAATTTTTTAAAGTGACACAATTTTTAAATAACCTTCGGATATTAACCCCGGTGTCCTGGTATTCCCAATAACTGGTGGATCACGGGTCACCTGATCATATCACTTACACCTGATTGCAGGGCTGACGGGTGAAATTCTGGGCGCGTAAATTCTGCGCCGGCGTCGACACGGGCAGGGATGCTGGAGGCCTCCGTTTTCTTTTCGGACTCAAAACAGGACGTTTGACTCAGAGGAGGCTTGGCGATGCGCGCTTCATGCGCGCACACTGCGCTTATTCGCCCCTGAAAGCCGCCGGGATTCGGCCATTACCACGCCAGCGACGTTCCATCGGAGACTGAAACTTATTACCCGCTCTGTACAAACCCACCCCCCTAACCACTGCTCTACAGTGCTATGTTCAATTGACCCGTATGATTGAAACTTAAGAGCATGCGTATTGTGATAGTGGATGAAGAAACAGGCATTTAGTAATTGGGGAGTTTGGCTTTATGTGACAAAAAATGGACGGAGCGTTCACTGATGTGGATCACATGGTTTTAGATAGACCAATCATTAAGTTTTGCTGTGGGCAACAAAATTCTTGTGAAAAGTCAGTGATTGACAGTTCGTTTTTGCTTCATTCATTATGAGATTGATGACAAAAAATCACTTCCATCACAAGAAAATGAGCTGCAAGATTCTCAGAGAAATCAGTTTACAAATCATTTTCCGATGCATTGTGAGAATGTTCCATTTCTATTTTTGGAACACCCTATGAAGCCACCTGTGTTTTTCAGGTGTCCCATTAAATAGCAACGGTCATTGATGCTACAAACAGGATTGGGTAGAGTGCTAACTGAAATGCAGAGAAATGTTAATGAGGTCATGTGAATTGACCAATCATAGCGCTGTACCAATGAGCTTCTGTGGTTTTGTGCAAATCATAGCTGTGGTAATTCCTTTGCATGATGGAAATAGCCCTAAGCGGTAGCTGAAGAGAGGTCAGGTTTTTTCTGAGTTTGGGTTTGATGTGTGAGGGTTGGTTGGTATTTACTTTACTTGTTTATCTCAAAATTGCGGGCTCTCCACCGGAGCGCAACGGGACAATTGCACTGGTCGTAAAGGAGCCGTTAGGAACGTCCATTAGGAACGTCCGTGAGGAACATAAGGCATGTAAATCCCGTATGAGTTGCACCAATGCGTCGCTGCCCTGGCACCTCTTGCTGCACTCTGCCCGGTGTTTCCTGTTCTTCCGTTTGGTGGGGAGTAACTACGGGGCTCACAGCGAATCGGTCTGGCGTGGCTGCAGGAGACAGTGAATCGCAGGAAATCCCGGCTTTCGTGGCCAGGGGCACTTTCCGTGGCAGCTGCGTCACGTTCATGGCACGGCGGGGGAGACGAACGTGCCGGGCAGCTGGGTTAAGGCCGAGAGCAGGGGGCTGCTCATAATTCATAGGATACATGATGGAGGTCTTATGGCCAGATAGACAGGTCGAGGGAACTGAACACCTGGCAACCCAGAGGGTCCATAGATACACTCCGAAGTCTTTCCACCAATGGCGTTCAATAACAGACCTGTAAACTCCTCCCTCTCCTCCCTCTCCTTCTTCTTCTCTACTCAGCTGGGGAGATCGGTCGACTGGAATTATGATTGACAGACCGGCTGGCCAGAAGGGGCATCATCACTGCCTTGATCCATTAATATTTACTGCTATACACATCCATTAATTATCTAGACATCATAGGCTTTGTGTTAAATCTGTTCACGCTGCTCTTTTTTAAAGCTGCTCTTTGTGAATTATGTTGTACTGCTAATTCATTGGTCAGAAGGTTAAAACAAAAGGTTAAACTAAAACGTTTTTTTCCCCATGTTATTCTGCTAAAACAAGTTGTTTAAATTGTAAGTCTCCTCTGGGGCCGGATGCAAAGCTGACAATAGTAACAGTGAGCCAGCGCAGTGAATGTGGTAAATAGCAGCGGGGGAGGGGTGTTGCGTGTCATGACAGGATATGCTCTGAACGAATGGGACCTGTCCGGTCTGAGGTGGTGCTTCTAGAGAGCAGGTACACTTTTACCTGGGAAATGCACTCTTTCCTGCTCGCCCACACCCCACTGTGTCCCTGTCCCAGAATTCACCTGCCAAGTTCGGGGCGCAGTTAGCCTAAGACTATATACCCTTTAGTATGTTTGGATATGATCACGGTCATATGCAGAGGTGTAAAATCCAGGGGTCAGAAAGTAAAAGTCCTGCCATGTGTTTCTTCCACCCATGAACTCAGCTAGGTGATTTCACCAATTTGTTCTCCCTCCTGTATGGCTGAAGAATTGTTCTAATTAGCAAATCCAGGTGATTGGAACCAAATACTGGGGTGGACTTTTACTTCCTGAACCCGAATTTTACACCTCTCATCATATGTACGTATATAACCACAATCGCATCCGTGGATGCAAGCTTTATGAAAATCTGTGGAAACATAACACAGAGAAAAAAGAGGCTTCATCTGGCTAAGGGTGAGGACAGGCTGGGCTGTGTTGGGTAAGGGGTGAGGGCAGGCTGGGCTATGTTGGGTAAAGGGAGAGAACAGTTTGGGTTGTGTTGGGTAAGGGGTGAGGACAGGCTGTGCTGTGTTGGGTAATGGGGAGAGAACGATTTGAGTTGTGTTGGGTAATGGGCGAGAACAGGCTGGGCTGTGTTGGGTAAAGAAAAAAAACAGTTTCAGCTGTGTTGGTAAAGGGCGAGGACAGGCTGTGTTGTGTTGGATAAGGGACGAGGGCAGGCTGGGCTGTGTTGGGTAAAGGAAGAAGATAGTTTGAGCTGTGTTGGGTAAAGGGCGAGGGCAGGCTGGGCTATGTTAGGTAAAGGTAAAGAACAGTTTAGGCTGTTTTTGGTAAGTGGTGAGGACAGTTTCAGCTGTGTTGGGTAAGGGGACAGAACAGTTTGAACTGTGTTGGGTAAGGATCGAGGACAGGTTGTGCTGTGTTGGGTAAGGGATGAGGGCAGGCTGGGCTGCATTGGATAAAGGGAGAGAACAGTTTGAGCTGTGTTGGGTAAGGGGCGAGGGCAGGCTGGACTATGTTGGGTAAAGGGAGAGAACAGTTTGGGTTGTGTTGGGTAAGGGGTGAGGACAGGCTGTGCTGTGTTGGGTAACAGATGAGGGTAGGCTCGGCTGCGTTGGGTAAAGGGAGAGAACAGTTTGAGCTGTGTTGGGTAAGGTGAGAGGACAGGCTGCTGTGTCGAGTAAGGGACGAGGGCAGGCTGGGCTGCATTGGGTCATGGGGAAAGGAGAGTTTGAGCTGTGTTTGGTAAGGGGCGATAACAGGCTGTGCTGTGTTGGGTAAGAGACGAGGGCAGGCTGGGCTGTGTTGGGTAAGGGGCGAGGACAGTTTGAGCTGTGTTGGGTAATGGGCGAGGACAGGTTGTGCTGTGTTTGGTAATGGGGAGAGAACGATTTGAGTTGTGTTGGGTAATGGGCGAGAACAGGCTGGGCTGTGTTGGGTAAAGGAAAAAAACAGTTTCAGCTGTGTTGGTAAAGGGCGAGGTCAGGCTGTGCTGTGTTGGATAAGGGATGAGGGCAGGCTGGGCTGTGTTGGGTAAAGGAAGAAGATAGTTTGAGCTGTGTTGGGTAAAGGGCGAGGGCAGGCTGGGCTATGTTAGGTAAAGGTAAAGAACAGTTTAGGCTGTGTTTGGTAAGTGGCGAGGACAGTTTCAGCTGTGTTGGGTAAGGGGACAGAACAGTTTGAACTGTGTTGGGTAAGGAGCGAGTACAGGTTGTGCTGTGTTGGGTAAGGGATGAGGGCAGGATGGGCTGCGTTGGATAAAGGGAGAGAACAGTTTGAGCTGTGTTGGGTAAGGGGTGAAAACAGTTTGAGCTGTGTTGAGTAAGGGGCGAGGGCAGGCTGGGCTATGTTGGGTAAAGGGAAAGAACAGTTTGGGCTGTGTTGGGTAAGGGGCGAGGGCAGGCTGGGCTATGTTGGGTAAAGGGAGAAAAGAGTTTGGGTTGTGTTGGGTAAGGCATGAGGACAGGCTGTGCTGTGTTGAGCAACGGATGAGGGCAGGCTCGGCTGCGTTGGGTAAAGGGATAGAACAGTTTGAGCTGTGTTGGGTAAGGGACGAGGGCAGGCTGGGCTGCATTGGGTAATGGGGAAAGGTCAGTTTGAGCTGTGTTTGGTAAGGGGCGAAGACATGCTGTGTTGGGTAAGAGACTAGGGCAGGCTGGGCTGCGTTGGGTAAAGGGAGAGGACAGTTTGAGCTGTGTTGGGTAAGGGGCGAGGGCAGGCTGGACTATGTTGGGTAAAGGGAGAGAACAGTTTGGGTTGTGTTGGGTAAGGGGTGAGGACAGGCTGTGCTGTGTTGGGTAACAGATGAGGGTAGGCTCGGCTGCGTTGGGTAAAGGGATAGAACAGTTTGAGCTGTGTTGGGTAAGGGACGAGGGCAGGCTGGGCTGCATTGGGTAATGGGGAAAGGACAGTTTGAGCTGTGTTTGGTAAGGGGCGAAGACATGCTGTGTTGGGTAAGAGACTAGGGCAGGCTGGGCTGCGTTGGGTAAAGGGAGAGGACAGTTTGAGCTGTGTTTGGTAAGGGGCGAGAACAGGCTGCTGTGTTTGGTAAGGGACGCGGGCAGGCTGTGATGTGTTGGGTAAGGGGCGAGGACAGTTTTAGCTGTGTTGGGTAATGGGCGAGGACAGGCTGTGATGTGTTTGGTAATGGGGAGAGAACGATTTGAATTGTGTTGGGTAATGGGCGAGGACAGGCTGGGCTGTGTTGGGTAAAAGAAAAAAACTGTTTCAGCTGTGTTGGTAAAGGGCGAGGACAGGCTGTGCTGTGTTGGGTAAGGGACGAGAGCAGGCTGGGTTGTGTTGGGTAAAGGAAGAATATAGTTTGAGCTGTGTTGGGTAAAGGGCGAGGGCAGGCTGGGCTGTGTTAGGTAAGAGGCGAGGGCAGGCTGGGCTGTGTTGGCTGAGCAGTAGCTGTAGTGGTAGCACTGTCAGTAGAAGGGTGTGGAGTGTGTGTTGTTTGGCAGAGACATATCCTGCCCCCTGGCCTTGTGCTGTGTGCCTTTGTTTCTTCTTTGTGTGCACCAGGGAGGGAGTGTTGGGGGCGGGGTGTAGAGTTCGGGGCCGGCTTTCTTTTCCTGTAAGTGAGGATGCTGGAAGAGAGGACGGCGTGATAGCGGGGTTGGGGGTTGGCAGGGGCTGGAGCACCGTGCGGGACATCCACATCCCCCGCTGAACATTCTACCAGAACACCAGTCTGTGTATTTCTCCTCCTTTTAATGGCTCGCTATGCACACCCCATATTCCACACATACTGCAGTTGTGCCTTCATGGTCACTGCAGTTACACAGATGTACAGAACTAAATTCAGGCTTTAAAAAACCCACAAACATCGGTTTTGTCTGTGGATATGTTTTTTATCTGCCCCATTAAAGATACTGTGCTATGCTTTGTGATAAATGTCGTTGATGGGTTTTCGTCTTCCCTGATTGGCGGCTCAACAGCTAGGCTCTTGCACGTTGTAACAATGCGTACTGGCTCACCCTGCTGGGCAGGAGGCCTTACTGCACAGATTCGGGTTACAGGTGGGAGGAAAATCATTTGTTTCTCCCTATAAAATGATGGGGTGTCCCACCCTGGGTGCGTCTCTGTTTCTCATGCAGATCAGCAGCTGCTGAATGGGAGGATATAAAGTATTCAGGATCTGGGGCAGGTGAGACGTCCGGCCGCCCCGCTATCTGATTTTGACTGACATTATCATAAAGCCACTGTGTTTGAGGCGGTGGGTCAGATTTCCCTCACAGCGGGTGTTGGTGTGTAACGCTACACCGCTAAACACTGCCATGCCCCGCTTCCTCCTGCTCTGAATATCTTAACACTGCCATGCCCCGCTTCCTCCTGCTCTGAATATCTGGCCGCAGCCCTGCTAGCTTAGGTACCTTCTCTCTGGCAGATGGGGCCAGCCATAATTTATGAATCTATTGCTGCTCCGCCTCGGCCGATATCGGTGAGCGAGAGCCATCTGCCGTCGGCGGAACCTTCTCTTTTCCTGTTTTTGTTACGCTTCAGGTGACCCGCCCCCAGCTCGCAGAGGGGCTGATGGGAATGATCACGGTAGCACATTGGCTTTTATTTCTGAATTTGGATTGTTATTGCTGGGAGTGTTGTGTAGTGGTTGGAGAGCTGGCATTGGGACTCTGAGGTTGCAGGTTCGATGCCCAGGCGGGGATTGCTGTACCCTTGAGAAAGGTACTTAACCTCAATTTCCTCAGTAAATATCAAACTGTGTGAACGGGTTGTTTCTGAAAAATATAAGTTCTCTAAGGTAATCTGCGTTAGACCATCTCAGTGCCTGTTATATAATTTCAAGAAGTCATTCCAAATGACTAGGAAATGACAAATGGTGAATTAAAAAGGAAAAGGATATTGCTCCTGCTGGAAAGATGTGATCCCTGCCTTGAAACGAATGGCAAAATGCCACATCAGCTGTACTGAATGTTCCTGCAAGCTTGTTAATGCTCAGTTACAAGGAGTGATTTAATGTTTGCGTACAGTGTTACTTGCTCCACGTGGCCAACCATAAATCTTTAAAAAAACTTTTTAATTTGAACTTTGACTAGCAATTAAATGTAAGTGTCAGTTTGTTTCTTCACAAACAGTTTGCTGAGTTACCGTTGCTCCGCTCAACATACTGTGTAATATTATGAAAGAAAAAGAAAGCTGCTTTTAAATCAAAATGAAGGAAAGATGTTAACTAAATCCTGCCCTCTGTCTGGATAGAGCTGACTTTGAAATACACCTGAATGTTGCTGTACGTTAGAGAACACATCAGCTTTCTCACCCAGAATAGAAAGATATTTATCGTTCTCTCGCCTCTCTTTAACCCCTCTACAGCTGGTTAGGAGGATCAGTACCGAAAAAAGTCCCTCATGTCGCTCCAGTGAGCCGCAGCACAAAGTCTCGAGAGGGGGGCAAGGCTCCCCCAAAGTTACACCTGGGGGACCTCTCACGCCCCATTAAATATGCAAACCACAAATACCATTCAAACTGAGTGCTAGATGTGGGAGCCAGTGCATGTTGACGGACCTGTTGACCTTTCACTAAATGTGCATCTAAGCTAGTTCATGCCTTACACATAGTTGAGTTGGTCCTATCGTTTTGCTGAGGCTGTGATGTTGGTTGGCTGCGGGTGGCATGGCCTTGACTAATGCTGACCTCTTGCCTCACCCCCCCCCCCCCATGTCTGCCTGACAGTTTCCAGAATGTGGTTTCTACGGGATCTACGACAAGATCCTGCTATTCAAGCACGACACGACCACCAACAACATCCTTCAGCTGGTCAAAGGCACTGCCGACATCCAGGAGGGTGACCTCATCGAGGTGGTTCTGTCAGGTGGGCCCCCGCGCTCTTCCTCCTCCTCTTCGTCAGACACGCTGAGGGCAGGGGAGCTGTCACCTGATTGGTCGCAGTCCGTCTTCTCCCCTCTTCCCTCTCGTGGCCTCTGTCTTCCTGCGTACCGGGTGTTTGTGTGCAGGTGTTTTTAGAGTTCAGTGGTAACGTCTGTATTTGGATATAACCCCGTATTTTGGCATGCAATACCAACAACATAAGTATTTGGCAATATTCAAAAGAAGTAACAGGATGTGCATTTATAATGTTTTCTGCTAATGCATTCCTCATCCATTTCTGGTACTCTTACATGTGATACTATAACGTCTCTGCATTTGAATGGATCTCTATGGGAATTGGAGGGTGGGACTAGATTTAGCTGTACATTATGCTGGAACAGTATGGAATACATGGTTAGTAAAATGTTGGTAAGTCATCAAGGGTCTGACGTATCAAACGAGCATCAAATCATCACTCTGCTGCCAGATATGCCGTAGATATGGATGGATCACTTTAAGGGGTTGTTTCTTCTGACAAATTTTCTTATTGAACTCTATTGAAAAATAAGTCAGGAGAAGAAACCCTTCAAGTTATCCATCCATATCTACTGTATTTCTGGCAGCAGAGTGATGGTTTAAGGCTTGTTTGATACGACAGACCCTTGATGACTTAGAGCCATTTAGCCAATAATGTGTTCCATACTGTTCCAGTGGAATTTACAGCTAAATCTAGTCCCACCCCTCAATTTCCATAGAGATCCATTCAAATGCAGAGACGTTATAGTATCGCTTGTAAGTGTACCAGAAAATAAGATATCAAGAGTCTTTTGATGTTGTTGGGTCACAGATATCAGGAAGTCATGGCATGCAAAGGATATGTGACCAAGAACAGAAAGAGAGCTTCCTTAATTATGTGAGAATGAGGAACCACATTTGCACAAATATGCAAATGAGCTGCGTGTGGGATGGGAGCTGCATGTGTGAAGTGATGTCATAGGGGTGGAGAATAAAAAGGAAATACAGAAGGCAGGAAGAGAATTGGCCTCTCAATATGGCCACAGGCAGTCACGACACGTGTGTCAATTAATAGTCAATTAATAACTATAACTAATTAACTTCCATCCCTCTCTTTATCTCTCGCAATTTAATTAATTTAATTTCAAGAATGCTCTGTTGTCATGACACATTTGAATATATTGGCAAAGATTTGTGAAAAGACAACACGTGAAACAACAAAACAGTATGCTGTGTGTGGAATAATATATATATATATATACTCTATATAGTTTTGCATATATCTTGTATATCTTTCTTTTTATATATGTTTGAGCGCATATGTATATATCTCGCCTGTAGCGGCTGCCACCTTCGAGGACTTTCAGATCCGGCCTCATGCCCTGAACGTGCACTCGTACCGCGCTCCCGCTTTCTGTGACCACTGTGGAGAGATGCTGTTCGGCCTGGTGAGACAGGGCCTCAAGTGCGATGGTGAGGATCCTGCTTGTCTGTTTGTCTGTCTGTCACTCACTCTGACTGCACTGTGGAAGAATGCTGGTGAGACAGGGGGTGTGTCCCAATACTCAAAAGATGCACCCTCCTCCACGACCACCTCTTCCTCTTCGTGCCCCGGAAATCGATCTTTATGTCCTAATCTAATGTTGCTCATACATATTCAGGCTACATATTCATTACAACTTGATTAATGTCATACTGTACATGCAACTACTTGTACTATACTTCAGGGTAGGAGAGGAGTGGTAGTGGGGGAGTGGAGGAAAGGAGGTAGGGAGTGAAGAATATTGGGATGCACCCAGGGCCTCAAGTGTGACGGCGAGGAACCTGTTACTCTGCCTGCACTGTGGAAAAATTTTCATTTTTATGTTTTAATGACAATGTTGTTCAATTCTGCATACGTTGCAATGAAAACATTTTAATAAATAATATTTGAATGAATACATTTAATACATATTGGATGTCCCTTGTAGTGTAGGTTTCAGCATAGCAGAATATATGGTTCTGGAGATTAAAACCAGAGACTGGTCAGCCCACTGTTTGGGCAACAGTTCAGTGGTTGGAATTTAACACTGAGTAGACCTTGGAACACACAGTCATGTGAACTTTTCATTAATGCTATTAAGTAATTATGCATTGTGGTAAAAACAAAGCTGATACAGCTGAAGTGTTACACAGCTGAAGTGTAAATTGCAGAAACATTGCAACTTCAATCCTTGTGTCATTTATACTGCTGTTGTACGGATTCAGATTAAACAGTTTAATACTGTTTTCTTGTACCGTAAAAAAAACAAAAGTAGTTTATATTATATCCTTTCTTTTTCTAAAAACCATTTATTGAAAAAAGTATTCCAATGCTTATTGTGAGCACTCTTTGCCTCATTGTCTCCCCCTGCAGGCTGTGGACTGAACTACCACAAGCGTTGCGCCTTCAGCATCCCCAACAACTGCAGTGGTGCGCGCAAGCGCCGCCTCTCCACGACCTCGTTGACCAGCAACCAATCGCAGCGGCTCTCCACCACAGAGTCGCTCAGCAGTGCATGCACCATTCCTGACGAATCGGCTGGCCTCATAAGGTCACACACACAGATGGTACCCAATCTCTCACGTGATACACTTACTCAAACCTCGATAATCCAATTCCTGGTCTTTAGATCTGCACCTTTAACGAGCAGGATCGTTGCATATATCATGGCAGCAAAACAATGTCAAACTTTTAATGACAGAAGGCGATTGTAATAGAATGCACAGCAACCTACAATGGTTTGTAAGGCCTGGTACATACTCTACGCAAGGAACGCGCGCAACGACGCAGAGAGCAACACAGGGGGTGCTTCTCGTATTCTTGCAGAGCAAAATGTGAAGTCCAAATTCTGTAATGCAAACAGAGAGGGAGAGACATGCGACAAAGGTCGTGTGGCCAGATTCGAACCACCAACATCGAGACATCCCCAGAATAAAAAAAAAATTACAATTCATTTCCTGACTTGAAATGGAATTGATCCCAAACCTGGTTCAAATACAAAACTGCATTAGCGCCCCCTAGCTTCTCACTAGGCCCCTACAGGCTGCCAGTTGTAGGGAGTGAGAGATGTGCCTCCCATTTGATTCGTATCGGATTGTGTCTTCTGTGTATTACACCGTATGTAGTCTGTGTAGAAAATAGTCACTGGCTGACAAGTGGGGGTATCGGAGGAGGGCACACATGCAGCTCTAATGCTCATTATGTGAGTGTAAACTCAAAGGGTGGATTCCAATCGCTTATTTTATCCGTCCTCTTCTCCTCGGTCCTCGCCTGACCCTCGCCATCTTTAAGGACATTCCAAACCACTAAATGCTCCTCGGTGGAGCGAGGAGCGGGGAACGACGAGGCTCCCGGAGGATTCTTCAGCGATGAAGCACAAGTGTAGCCTTTGCGGAAGCCTTTTCTCAGAACGCTTGACGTGTATAAATTATCCACCACTCTCAACATCTGCCATGTCGCAGGCAAACCCCTACACAAATGCAATTTTACCGTTCCTTTCCATTTATTAAAACGTGTTAATCCATAATGACACTAATGTTTTATAACTAACACAAGCTACGTTTATTCATGAAAAAATAAGCTAAAAACATTATAGTTAACCATGTCAGCATAATATGACACTGACGCTTGATTGAGCAGGGACGTTCCATTTGCCTAATTCATGTTGCCTCTACTCCTCCGTTCTCGTATCTGATCCTTGCATCAATTTCTCGCATCCTCCATTTGGCAGAGCTAAGGAATGAGGAAAGGACGTGAGGAAAGAAGGCAAGGAGTGAAAATAAGCGATTGGAATGAACCCATAGAGACAGCATGCACAATTACAGGATCCCAAGTGGGACAAAAAGGGGGGAAAGCAAAGCAGATACTGCAGGAAGAGTGAATAAATACAGCCTTGTCAAAGGTCATAGCCCATATGAATGAGCAGACTCCCCAGTGAAAAGTCCAATACACTGTGTGTGACTCCTCTCATCCGCAAGGCGTTCACGTCTCTCCCTCTCGTCTCCCCCAGCCCCGGACCCCCAGCGAGGCGCGCCGCTTCTACACGGGACGTCCCGTCCACCTGGACAAGATCTTAATCCACAAAGTGAAAGTTCCCCACACCTTCGCCATCCACTCCTACACCCGTCCCACCGTCTGCCAGTACTGCAAGAGGCTCCTCAAAGGCCTGTTCCGCCAGGGCCTACAGTGCAAGGGTGGGTCACTCAGGGTCACAGGTCAAAGTTCAGAGGTCCACGGCCAGAGCACTACTCAACCAAGGTCCTGGAGAGCCCCAGGGTGTTCTGGCTTTTGTTGTTACACATCGCTTAGCTGGTCAACTAAAGCAGTTGATTACTCAGTTAAACTCACCTCACCTGTTTTTTTGAGTCTACCTAATTTAAAGAGGTAGACCAGGGGTTCTCTAGGGGAGAGTTGAGGTGCAATGCCATGGACTGACCCTGTAGTGCAATATTCTTATGTTATTATTTGGCTTAGCCGATAGCGTAAACATAATGAAACGATTGAGGTGTCCTGAGTGATTGCTATAAACAAACTTCTCATTTAACTCCTAAAAGCACAACTGAACTTTGGATTGTGTAGTTATCTGGCTATGATATGAGTCCAAATGGTGGCAAAATATGTTTGTTAGTTGCTCTGTGCTCACCTGGGTTATTGTTAGTATTTACAGAATCCACTTAGTTCGCGTTTGTGCTAGAAGTGTCATTTTGAGTCAGTTTTAGCTGCCCTATACAAGTGAATGGAGAGCGACAAATATCCTGTTCTGGAATATCACCCCAGGGGAGCACATAGCAGCTAACAAACATATTTCGCCACCATTTGGACTCATGGGCAGGTAACTACACAACCCAAAGTTCTACCAAAGTTCAGTTGTGCTTTAAGACAGTCATTCCTGGTGCCCCCTCTTATTTCTGTGTAATGTGGGTCAACAGCAGACCGTCTCCTGATCATGACTGCCAAGTTTTTTCACAAGTGTGTTACATCCCCACCTAAGTAGGTGTGGTTTAGAGGTTGCGGTGACTTAATTTATCCTGACTAAATGGTTTCAGAAGCACTGTTTTTGCAAGCCCCTTTCACCAGCCCTCCTATTGTTAAGTTTGTGAAAGTCATGCTCAAACCTCAGCCCCCCCCCCCTCCCCCCAAACCATGGTGTGCAAGATTTAAATGGCCCTCCTTCTCCCCCAGTCCTGGCTTGATTTGTGGATCTTATAAATAGCCAGTTCTGCCCAGCCAAACAAAGAGGTCATTAAACAGCATAATTTATTTATTTTTGTTGCCTTTGCTGTACTTCGTGGCCAGCAGAGAACCGACAGGGGGAAACCCTTCCTCCTGTTTCTCCACCCTGCTCCAGAACGGAACGTACCCTTCAGCTTTCAGAAAAAATATGGGCACAGAATGCTCCTTTCCTAAACTCCCTACACTTTCGGAAGGCTTTCAAAAGGCTTCTTTGTGTCTCCATATAGGAACCATATCTACACTCTCAGAAGGGTTCCAAAAGGCTCTTCTGTGTCTCCACAGATCAGGGCTGCCCAACCCTCTTCCTGCAGATTTACCATCAGGTGTGCCAAATTAGGGTTAATATGAAAACCTACAGGACGGTAGATTTCCAGGAACAGGGTTGGGCAGCCCTGCCATAGAGAAATCCTATCTACACTCTCAGAAGGGATCTAAAAGGCTCCTCTGTGCCTCCACTCCATAGAGGAACCCTATCTACACTCTCAGAAGGGTTCCAAAAGGCTCTTCTGTGTCTCCGTAGCTCCCTAGCTCTAGTTCAAGGGTTCTTTGTCAGGCAAAATGGTTCAATCTGAGAGCTTTCACACTTTTCACACCTACCATAGAGGGTTCCATAAAGAACAAAAAAGGGTTCCCCTTGGAAGACAAGCCAAATAACTATTTCAGAAGCCTTTTTTTCCACGAGTTTGAAACCATTCGTAATTCGGACAGAATTACGTTTCTGTTTTTGTCCGAACTCGACCCCATCTATCAAGTGGCCCAATTTAGTGATTCCCGATTTGACAAGTCAGACCACACCACTGCATGATGGCACCCTCTGGTGAGGAAATGGTAGGTCATGACCCAGAGGTTCCTCAAGTGCGTAACATTCTCCCCCATCCCCCTTTCACATTTAAATGACCTCACAAACAACCTAAAATTCCCAGATTGAGATTGAGTATGGTGCACACAGATTAGGTGAATTATGTGAACTCTGCTCTATTTCCTCTTTGGAGATGATCACTAAAATGTTGTTCTGCAGCCTCTTAGAGGAACTAACATTTAACGTTTGTTTTTTGTTGGCCTTCCTGTGCAGACTGCAAGTTCAACTGTCACAAGCGCTGTGCGTACAAGGTGCCCAATGACTGTTTGGGAGAAACTATAGAAGGTAGAGCAAAACTAAATTATAACATGTCTGCAGGTTTCTGTGTGTGAGCTCTTCATTAATTTGCGTATTAATGTATTTCTATCCAAACATTTTGTTAATGTGTACAGGGGTTGGCATGTGTGTGTATGTGGGTTTGAGGGCATGGTGTTAGTGTATAGTCCGCATATGCTCTTGAGTATGTGTGTGCATGTATGTGTGTGTAGTTTGTGTTTACTATGGAACGTGAGTGTTTTTTGCATGTGATTATGAGTGAGTAGTTTGTATGTGTGCTTGGTGTGTGTGTGTGTGTGTGTGTGTGTGTGTGTGTGTGTGTGTGTGTGTGAGTGAGCCAGCGTAGTTTATATGTATGTAACTCAGCGTGAGTGTGTGTGTGTGTAATCTGTAAGTGATAGAGAGCAGTGGTGTCTGTAGTTTATTTCTGTTACTGGGTGGCTCTGCTGCAGACATGTTGAGCCCCAGTGTGGATCAGGAGGTTCCCATGGACTACAGCAGTGTGATGGACTCGACCGTGATGGACGAGGCGGACGATACATGCAGCATCCCTGGGTCCTTCACCCCAAACACCTTCCCTGATAACAGCCAGGATGGAGCCAGTGGAGACCAGAGGTCAGTCTCCCACACATGCACACACTCACACACACGCACCCATGAACACAAGCACACACGCATGCGCACATGCACACACACACACGTACAGTGTTGGGGAGTAGTGAACTACATGTAATTAAACGAGTAGTTTAACTACATTTTGCAGTAGCTTGCTGGTAGTTCAACTACATTCGTATTTGCATAGTGATTCAAGTAGTTAAATTACTTTTTTGCCATTTTTTGTGTAGTTAACTACTGAAACTACAACTTTTTGTCCTTATGAAAAGCCCAGATGGGATTGTTTTGTTTAGAACAGGTTTAGGTCTCAGGGGTATTCCAGGAAGCTGGATTGTCAGCTCAACTGTGAAAAATATTTGGCTATAGTTTTTAATGTTTTGAATCTGAATTTGTAAAACTAAAGTTGAATATATTAGGTGTCAATTAGTATTGATTATTGTTATTTATTAACAAATGTTCAGAGAAGTTGTTGCATGGTATTTTAGAAGTTACCTGGCTAATTGAGTAATCCTGCTTGGTGCAATTCCCCCACCTGGACTCTAGTTTCTGGAAGGCAGGACATTGTATACAAAACCAAAGCTGCCATTCCTTGCACTTTCCCATGAATAGTGGGGTATTTTATTTTTTTGGTTTACGTATGACCTGTGAACAAGTGGGCACTTTTTGCATTTTTTACTGGCATGTGACTTTTTTGGATTATATTTTGTTATAATTTTGTATCAAATGTACATTGTTAATTTGATCAGTAATTTGAACTACTTCTTCTAAGTAGCTTTAGTTAACCAAACTAGATTTCTCCCTAGGGTAGGTTTGCTGTAGTTCAACTTTTTCCAGTGTGAAGTAATTAGTAGCTTGCAAAGCTATGCTTTCAAAGTAGCTTCCCCAACATTGCACACGTACACATGCACAAACAAACACACACATACACGCACATTCACACACACAGACACACACTTTCTTATGCACACACACTGTCTCACGCCCGCACGCACACACACACACACACACATTCTGACCCTCTGCCCTTGTGTCTGCAGCTCCATGGGCTACATTCCCTTGATGCGAGTGGTGCAGTCAATCCGACAGACCACCCGCCGCTCAAGCACCGCCATCAAGGAGGGCTGGATGGTGCACTACAGTAACAAGGACACACTGGTAACACTTATACCCAGATACTGCTCTGCTGGCTTTACCTGTCTCTGTCCTTATATACCCCAAACACTGGCTCTACAACAGTGGTTCCCAACCCTGGTCCTGGAGTACCCCTGTGTATGCAGGTTTTCGTTCCAACCACAATTGCAATCCCAATATTTTAAGATGTTAATTTATCATGTTTAGAGGGATTATTTACCCTCTAAAAATCACATTATAAAAGACATGGCTATACATGCCATGAATAATACATTTTCCAGGTTCACATTATGCTTATTGTGTTATATTGCAAACAATTACAAAAAAGAGGTAAAGACTGAGGTGAATGGGCTCTTAATTAGGTCATTGAACAAGTGTTCCTTCATAATGTTTCCTTAAATTTAACACAATTCAGGTTTGGCTCGTTTAAACGGTTAGTTTTAGTGGCCATGTGTCCACAATATCATCAATTAGGAGCCTATTGATTCACCTCAGTCTTTAATTTGATCAGTTAAAAAAATGTTTTACCTATTTTTAATTGTTTGCAATACAGCACAATGTGAATATTGGACTTTAATTCTTCATGCTATGCATAGCTTTTGCTAACAAAATGTGGCTTAAGAGGGTAAATAATCTATCTAAACATTAAAAACATCTAATTAAGAAAAATTAACAGCTTGTTAAAATTCTGATATTGCAATTGTGGTTGGAACGAAAACCTGCATACACAGGGGTACTCCAGGACCAGGGTTGGGAACCACTGTTCTACAACACCCCCATTCAGATATCACAGTGTTAACACCCAACCCTGTCCCAACACACCCCTGTGGCACACACACACACACACACGCACACACTCACATTATACCTGTACATTATACGAACAATTATACAGACCAAGACAACTGTCTTGGATGACAAAAAACATGTTGCGGTGAAAATACTTTCAAAAGTACTCCTTAATTTATTTTTTATTGAATGTCCCTTGTAGGGTAGGTTTCAGCATAGTACAATGTATGATTCCTGATATGAGGACCAGAGATGTATGTCCCCTACTGGGGACAATAATGAATTGCCAGGTCTTAGGAGGACATGCCACTAAAACTGACTAAAACATTTTGCATGTAACACTGATGCACACGGTCACACCATTTGGCTAGAGCTGCCAACCATCCCTGATTGGCCAGGAGTCTCACAGAATTTTCCTTGTCCTCCACGAATTGCAAAACGTAATTCCGGCCGATTTGTTGCCGTTGTAACAAACGAATTGCACAATAAAATAATAATAACGAGAGACTCTCTTTCGTGCTCTCCGGTTCCCTATAAAAGCACACGTTACATCTGTATGTTATTTCTAGAGCGTGCCAGCACCACCCCTTTCACCATCGCTATCATGAGTGTGAGAGCTAGCCATGAACGAGCTCAGCTAAACGTGGCCATTAAATCGGATGGAGCAGGCAGCGGGCAAAGTGCTGTAATTGACAATCTAGGCATTTGTCAAAAATCTCCATAAATGTACTCACTTTAAGGCCCCTGTCCTTTGATAACGCTCCGCTCTACCTGTCTTTACAGACGAGACGAGTTTTAAATGTTTTTAAAAACATTCATTTTCTCCCCTGCAATTACTTTTGGAGTGCTCAAAATCACTGCTCTCAGAATAGATGTATTTTCTCTGAGCTTGTCCTGCAAAGCTGTTCTGTTCTATCCATTCAGCCTTTCTTCATGAGTGCCTAACTCACTTCTCACATCTTGTTTTCCTCTTCTCCTCTCTTCCTTTCTCTCATCTCCTCTCCTAGCTGGTCCTCAACTTCCCTCTTCCTGTCTGCTTCTCTGGGACACTCTGAGCCCGTGCTGAGCCTGCTTGACATTTGACCCCTGACCTCTACCCCCTCCACAGAGGAAGCGGCACTACTGGCGCTTGGACTGTAAGTGCATCATCCTCTTCCAGAACGACACCACCAACAAGTACTACAAGGTAAGTCGTCCCTCCCCCCCCCCCCCCGGCTCTGGCAATGGGAGCTGCACAGCATCCGATTCGCTCTCACCCTCGCCTCGGACTGTACCAAATGTTTGACCAATCATGTTGCTGACAGGTGTGGTTTGTTCTGGATTGCAAAACAAATTTCAGAACAAAAAAAGGGTAAATTGTACACTGTAGGGTTTCACCTCACTTTTTTGGTCAACCTAATATTTCAAAAATACTTTATGAAACAGATGAATAGGAATGGATCACTGTAAAACAACGACTGTTTTACTAAATGTTTGCACATTCATTTATGGTCAGGTGTATTAGTGGAGTGTCTTATTTTAAGCTCTTAACCTTATCTAGTCTAGTTTTACTTGGTTATGCTTGTGTTGTGTTATACTTTGTGTAAGTTGCCTCAGCTCTGTCAACTCTTATAATCGCTTAAATCTTTTTTTTGTCTGAATTATGCTGTAGATTTCACCTAGCAAGTTGCATCGAGGTGTTTTGTTCCTAATTATGCTGTACCCCTTGGCCCTCCCTCTCTCCGCCCCACCCTAGGAAATCCCCCTATCAGAAATCCTTGAGGTGCGTCCGGCGGGTGACTTCTCTCTCGTCCCAGCTGGGGCCAACCCCCATTGCTTCGAGATTGTCACGGGCGCCATGCGTTACTTTTTGGGGGAGGACCCCATCCTGTCCTCCACACCTGTCCCCGCCTCCGCCCTATCTCCCGCCCCTACCGCCTCCCCCGACATGCCTACCCCCTCCTCGCCCAGTAGCATCATGCCAAACAGTGGGGTGGGACGGGAAGTGGCCAAGGCTTGGGAGAGCACCATTCGCCAGGCCCTCATGCCAATCATATTCCAGGACACGCCCACAGCACAAGGACACACCCCACATAGTAAGTTGTCAACTTGGCTCTGTCAGTCAGCACATACAGTATTAGCTAATAAGGGTAATAAATAAGGTACATATTCTGTATATAAATGTCAGCCTTGTCTGAGTGTGTGTGAACTGAGAGCTCAGTATCATGCTGTTGAGTATGTGGTTATTTAGTAGTGTTGGCTATTAAATACAATTCTGACCTCCTGAGTTATCTACCTAGGTGGGTTAAATTTTCTTCCAATGGCAGGGCATCAGTTAATTAATTAAGATGAACAATCAATGCTAAAGCAGAAAACCACTAATACATTTGTGGTCCTGTGGTTCATGGTATTGAGTAAATGAGGGATACAAATATATTGAAAGCAGGTACTTCCACACAGGTATGGTTTCTGACCAGCTCATGGTTGTGCATAAAAAGGCTGGGCAGGCCCAGTTCCCCATTATTTTGGCTACCATAGCTAGTAGAACAGACCTCAGTGACATTGAAAGCGGGGTGGTTTTTGGGGCACATTTGGGAGGAGTTTCAGTTACTAAGACTGCTGACCTGGGCCATCTGTGGTCAAAGGCTATAATATTTCTCGGCTGTGATGCCAGGCACACAGACTCTGAATGAGTTGACTGCAAAGGGCATGAGCAGGCGGTTTACTCAAGAACAGTCCATCGGTAACTTTACAGAGAGGGATACTACGGTTTACTCAAGAACAGTCCATCGGTAACTTTACAGAGAGGGATACTACGGTTTACTCATGAACAGTCCATCGGTAACTTTACAGAGAGGGATACTACGGTTTACTCAAGAACAGTCCATCGGTAACTTTACAGAGAGGGATACTACGGTTTACTCAAGAACAGTCCATCGGTAACTTTACAGAGAGGGATACTACGGTTTACTCAAGAACAGTCCATCGGTAACTTTACAGAGAGGGATACTACGGTTTACTCATGAACAGTCCATCGGTAACTTTACAGAGAGGGATACTACGGTTTACTCATGAACAGTCCATCGGTAACTTTACAGAGAGGGATACTACGGTTTACTCATGAACAGTCCATCGGTAACTTTACAGAGAGGGATACTACGGTTGGTTTTTCCGTTATTTTGGCTCTTACATGAGTGTGGCACTTCCCTCATGTTAAGTTGGTCATGTAGAGGCAGTGCTGATTTCCCATGGTCCTTTGCTGTGATCCACAGGGCAAGCATCGGTGAGCATATCTGTCTCCAACAGTCAGATCCAGGAGAATGTGGTGAGTGGATGACCTTCGAACTCTTCAGTCGTTATAAGGCTTCAGCGCGATAAGTATAACAAGAGTGCTATAGAATGCAAGAGCTGTGATTTAAAAAAATATGATTATCGTGGTAGTGGTGGTAAAGATGATGATATTGATAAGGATGAGAACGATGTTGATGATGATGACATTGATAAAGATGATGATAATGATAATATTGATAAGGATGATGTTGATGATGATGCTGCTGATAAGGACGATGGTGATGAAGATTATGATGACGATGACTCTGATGGTCTCTCCTGCAGGATATTGGTATGGTGTATCAGATCTTTGCGGATGAGGTTTTGGGCTCAGGGCAGTTTGGAGTCGTGTACGGAGGTGAGTTTATTCTGAGCTCAGAGCATTAGCTGTTATACACCTTAGTATGAGCACATATCCATGTTTACTCATAATTTAATAGGGTGTAATGTTTTAAACCCAGTATCCCATGCCAACAGAGCTACACAACATTCTATCTCACACTGTCTGATGTCCACTAATCCAGTTCTCGCAACCTGTTTATCTCTCTTCTCTTTTTTACCCCATCACTCTCTCCTCCCACCACTTGCTCCTCTCAGGTAAGCACAGGAAGACGGGGCGGGACGTGGCGGTGAAGGTGATCGACAAGCTACGTTTCCCCACCAAGCAGGAGAGCCAGCTGAGGAATGAGGTTGCCATTCTCCAGGTAACCAGCAGGGGGAGTGAGGAGCAGTTATCTGCTGTACAGACCTGCCAGCTCCGGAAATTTGTTTTCATATTCTACCTTGAATTAGACTGACCAATACACTCCATTGAAATAAGTACATAAATGAAATAATAAATAAATTCACGGCATGGGTGAACTATATGTGAATGCATAAAGTAATGAAAACATAAAATATGGTAAATAAAATCAAAATCTCTCTGGGTAGCACTGGTAATACCACAAAGCATTTTTGGTCTTGTTTTGACTATTTCTTTCCCTCTGTTGTAACGTGTCATCTCCTCTCTGTTGCTTCTCTACTTGACTTTTCTCCCCCCCTTTTTCATTCACGTCACCACTCAATCTTCTCCTCTCTTTCCTCCCTCTCTTCTCCCCTCTTTGCTCCTCTCTTCTCCTCCCTCGCCCCTCTCTCCCCCTCTCTCTGGTGCAGAGTCTGAGGCACTTAGGCATAGTGAATCTGGAGTGCATGTTTGAGACGCCGGAGAAGGTGTTTGTGGTGATGGAGAAGCTGCACGGGGACATGCTGGAGATGATCCTGTCCAGTGAGAAGGGCAGACTCCCTGAACGCCTCACCAAGTTCCTCATTACGCAGGTGTGTGTCTGTGTGTGTGTGTGTGTATGTTTATGAGTGTGAGTTTGTATTTGTGCGTGCAGGTTTGTGTGTGTGTTTGCGTCTGTATATGTGTTTGTTTATGGGTGTTTGTGTGTGTGTGTGCGCGTGTGTGTTTGTATTTGTGCATGCAGGTTTGTATGTGTGTGTCTGTGTATGTGTTTGTTAATGGGTGTGTGTGTGTATATATGACAGTGTGTGTGTGCATGTGTGTGTGTGTGAGAGACCAGGTCCCTTATCACACAGGACTACAGCCCAGTCCGTCCCCCTAAGGTTCTTGAGTGTGTGAGTTTGTCCTTATGCTTGCCCATGTCCCCAGTAGGTCAGTACTGACTGTCTGTCTCCCCTTCTCTCCAGATCCTGGCTGCTCTGAGGCACCTGCATTTTAAGAACATTGTTCACTGTGACCTGAAGCCAGAGAACGTTCTCCTGGCTTCCGCGGAGCCCTTCCCCCAGGTACGCACGTCACAAGACCATACAAGGCTCTCCTATCCGGAGTGCGCTACAGAACAAATGCGTAACTGCACTCAAGCAGGATGAGTAAGAGCTACAGGCCAGGTAATCAGTAACACTTTAAAAAGAAGTGCTAGAATCAACTGTAGTGTTAGCGCAGGTACCTAACCTGATTTACAAAATGAGCCAGCGCACCTGATGGGAGTGCTTCTCACCTGGGCTTTACGTGGCTGTGAGACTCAAGATAGAGGAGGAGAAGGAATGATGGAGAGGGAGTGTGAAGTGTGTAATGTGAGTGAGGAAAGAGAAGAAGAAGAGGAGGTAAATTTAACTTTACGATTGATTTTACTGAAGAGTGAAAATCAGTATTAAAAAACCGTAACGGTAATTCATTCTAATGAGTTTTTAGAAAGGAAGAGGCTTAGAGACGATGATCTTTTAGAAAAAGACTGAAAATTAAGTTTCCCCCGCCCTTGCCTGTTCCTCAGGTGAAGCTGTGCGATTTCGGATTCGCCCGGATCATAGGGGAGAAGTCGTTCCGGCGCTCTGTGGTGGGGACGCCGGCCTACCTGGCACCCGAGGTGCTCCGTAACCAAGGTTACAACCGCTCGCTGGACATGTGGTCGGTGGGAGTCATCATGTACGTCAGCCTGAGCGGCACGTTCCCCTTCAACGAGGACGAGGACATCAACGACCAGATCCAGAACGCCGCCTTCATGTACCCACCCAACCCCTGGAAGCACATCGGCCCTGATGGTATGCATTTAGGCAAATACACACCCACACACACACAAACACACACACACACACACGCACGCACATACAAACACACATGCGCGCACAAACACACACATGCACACTCACACAGGTGCACACACACAGACACGCACACACAAACATGCACGCACACACGCACACACGCACACACGCACACATGCACGCACATTGTTCTGTCGTGATGGGTTATTAACACCGGCTGAACTGTATAAAGTGTGTTACTATGACAACTGTGGTCACTTGTCTCCCTGTGCTTGTTTCCAAAGCGATCGACCTGATAAATAACCTGCTACAGGTGAAGATGAGGAAGCGATACAGTGTGGATAAGAGCCTCAGTCACACCTACCTGCAGGTAACACACACACGCACACACACACACATACATGCCTTCGTTAAACAGACACACAGAAGCCATTTAGTCTTAGTTAACTGTAATCATGTCTGAGTTTTCTGTGTGTTTGTTAATCATACTTACCTTACGTGACTTTGTACAGATGTGTTGCCGGAGACACAGCAGGGGCTAGGTTTGGGTATCGAGATACTTCTACAGAGTATCTAAACATTTTGGAAAAAACGGTACCAAATTTTGATACTTTACGGTAGGTTACTTCTCGACGTGAATGCTATTTTCGCAGCCAGCGGACAATCCATTGCATCAAATGCAAACATTGCGAAACTACTATTAAATGAAACACCAGTAACACATCGAATATGCTAAAGCATTTGATCGTCCAGTGCTCGGTCTTCTGACTACTGACAACAATTGAATAACAGATACGGTTCTCACAAACAGAACTTTTGATTCGGATATTAACGACTACCTTGTAATGACGTATGCGTAGCTGGCTAAAGTGGATGTTGGTTACGTTTACGTCATTAGCTTATCTCGTATCTTTGAAGCTATCATAAATAAGCGTTTGCAGTAGACAGCTTGTTGTGAAATTATTCGATCTCTTATTTAATTTAATACGAAGGTCCCTCTGTGAAAGTTAGTGTAGCTGATTGCACCCCTTCCGTAACTCCCTTTACTGGGGCAGCAAGTAGAACTAAGCTGATGAACGTCACCGTGCTGTAACCACCGAATATAGTTCGGTGGCTGTAACCCGCTTTGTAGTAAAGGGGTTGCATTCTTTCAATACCGTTGAAATTCAAAATGGATGTCCTGACAGTTTTGGAATTGTACTTTATTTTCTACTTCCTATTCTATCATTTTACAAAATTACATGATTGAAATTGCACTTTATTTTCTTATGTTGTGCTTATTCTGTCATTTTACAATGACATAATGTTTACAGAATAATAGCCTACTTATCAGTCATTTTACAATGACATACTTTTCACATAATAATACTTATCTGTCATTTTACAATGACATAATGTTAACAGAATGAAAATGTTTACAAATAGTAAAAATATCAGTTATAATAATTTATAGAAACATAGTTGGCTGATAAATATATAAAGTGTACATATAAAGCAGGGCTGCCCAACCCTCTTCCAGGGGATCTACGGTTTTCACTCCAACCCTAACAAAGCACACCATATTCAACAGCTAGAGAGCTTGTTGAGCTGCTCATTTAGAATCAGGTGTGCCAAATTAGGATTGATATGAAAACATACAGGACGGTTGATCTCCAGGAACAGGGTTGGGCAGCCCTGATATAAAGTATCAAAAAAGGTATCGTTCAGGTATCGTATCGAATTATGGGTATCGGTATCGAAAAATTTCAAATGATACCCAACCCTAGCAGGGACTGTGCAGTTTAGTCTGGAATGTTCTGCATTACCGTGTCTCCTAATTACTTGAGATTATATGTTATCAGCAGTACACAGCTGAACATAAAAGTGCTTCAGGAAGCCATTATCCCCACAGCTCGTCACACGAACACAAAAGTAAATGTAGTCCTGGTGGCCGATGACATCTAGGAGGTCGAATTTAACTCAGTTTTAAATTAATACATTTTAATACATTTCCCATCTTACTACTTATAGTTTACTTACTATTAAGAATTTGCAATAAGAGATGAGAGAGATAAGAGAGGCTGAATTGTAATCATTGTAAAATTGCAGTTCCTACTTTAGCCACAAGATGGAGCATGTGGCATAGTATGAGTTGTGTCACAAATACAGACTGAATCAAAGTTAATCGCCTCATTCACTCTCCCTCCATCCACCTCTCTCCTTCTTTCACATATTTGTTTAACTTCTCCGCGGTGCTTTTCTGTCCCTCTCCCAGGACTATCAGACGTGGCTGGACCTGCGTGAGCTGGAAACCAAGCTTTGCGAGCGCTACATCACCCACGAGAGCGACGACAACCGCTGGCAGCAGTTTGCCCAGGAGCACTCCCTACCCTACCCCGCCCACCTGGTGCCCCCGCCCCCTGCCTCCGATGACGAGGACGCCTGCGACGACAGCGACATGCAGGGCCTGACCGAGCGGGTCAGCATTCTCTAACCTGGGAAGGGCCGGGGGGGAGGAGCTAGGGGATGTGTGCTCAGTGTTCGCTCCGCCCCCGCCCCATCCTTCTCTCCTTTTGAAATGCCTTTGCTCAAACCTGCCCGGTCTCCCATAGGTCATTGAACTTTGAACCCACAGAACAGAGGATCTGCCCCTCCCCCTCCCCTCCAGGTCCCTCTACTTGGTGTCAGTGGTGGGATCAATGGGTAACAGTACAGGCCAGTGCTCAAAATCAAAATCAGACCAGCGAACTGTAGCACACACACTCTCTCTGTAAATTAAGTCATGCCGAGCCAGTACTGATATGACTGATCTCATATCACCCAGCCTTTCATCAGATAGCATATACACCTACTGTTATGAAGGAAGACCACCATGAAGACCATGAGATACTAATGACAATAAACAAAAAACAATAATGGGATGCATTGACATGCTCTTACTTTCCTCCCTAACGATCCTCAAAGTATATAGATGAAGATTTTCTTAGCTGGATACCGTTGACTGTGACTGCTAGGTTGACAGATCTGAAGCCTGTTGGATTGCTGAAGCAGAGCTTCTTGTGGAATTGTCCAGTTCCTTTTCCTCAGTAGCTGAAGTTGTTATTAAGGAAAAACAAGGGGCTCCGACTGAGAAAATGGCCGCATTTTGTGTTTATAAGAGAACGTGGCAGGACTGATTGTCTGGACTGGATATTTGTTCTATCTCTTCTGTTTTTATTGACATTGTTGCTGTAACTGACACTTCCTCATTAAAGCAAGACAAAAATGTAACTAAAACTCAAACTCCACCTTGAAGGTCATTTGCCAATGACAACCAGACGGATTTGGCGACCTGGGTTAGATGGCAAGGTTGAACACACTGTGAGGAGGCAGGCACTGCCGTGGCCTGGTTTCAACCGCATTCAAATCTCCATCTCCTGAGACTCCTATCCAATGAGCAGTCAACCTGAACGAACCAACTCCCCACCCCCACCCCACATGGTCAAGAAGGGGAAATGATGTATGTTTAGTTCTTTTTGTTTTTTAACATTCCATTTAATGTTAAGAAGCAACTTCTGAGTGCCTTGCCAGGTTTGACAGATTTGATAAGCTTTTTTTCAAGCAAGGAAATAGACTTTGATTGATAAACACTGCCTTGAATCATTCTTAGATGTGGGGAAGAATGGTTGACTTGTTATACCAGCCACAGCCCAGTCCTGAAGAAAGCAAATTAGATTTTCTACCCAAGGTGGAAGTCCACTTGGAATGATGGAGCAAGCTGGAGGATTTTTCTTGCATGAAGAACGGGCTGCTGTTGCCCTCCCAAACAGCAGTGTTGCACATAAACAGACATTTCTCTTGACTAGCTCTAAGGGGATCATCCAATGAAGAACAACAGCCTGCTTGGAAGAGAAGGGCAATTTAATGGCATATTGATAATCAAAAATGACAAGCCTTTGTAAAATAGGTTGCATAATAATCTTAGACATGGAGGACTTATTTTGTATACATAATACATAATTATATATAGTGTATGTTTTGGGAATGTATGACTATATGGAAGATCCCAGCATGCTAATACAATTTAGTGATGAAAACTACTTGTCTCTGTGTCTGTTATTTAGACATGTTCAATAACATTGTAATTTTGATTTGTGCACCTTGAATTATTTCTGATTATCATAGTCTATAATAGTAATACTTGTAATTTGTCAGTTGTTAGTGTAACACAAACTAAGTAGTGTGAGTTAGATCAACTAAGCTATGATGTTAATGTCATGCTAATATTAAAATGACAATCAAAATGTGTAGTCACAAGAAAAGTTACCTGACATAGAAAAAAGTCTTCCAACACCCAATTTGGTAAAAAAAAAAAAAACACAGAGCAGGCAATTAGGGAAGTGCAATGGGTAGCAACAAGGACATTAATTGGGGAGTATCCAACAGGTAACCCTGCCAAGAGTTATCTAAAGCTACATAACTACAGGGACAGAGATTGAGAATCTATTCAGTCATGAGTACGACAACAACCCTACCTACTTATCAAGAGCCAGCCGAAGAAAAGTGGGGTCACAGCTGTTGGAAATTGACATTAAGGGCAGGATGCCAACCCACAATACTCTATGGCTATAGGCTTCTCTTGTCCTGTCTCCAGACTCATAGATGGCCTATGTGACCCACTACTCCGGACTACTTGCTGCCTATGTCCAGACTATAACTGATTATAAGCCTGATCATAAAGGTGCATTTTTAAATATTGAGCATGTGTCCCCTCAAAAATATTGGTAGGGTGTTCCACAGTATTAGAGCTCTGTAGGAGAAGGCTCTACCAGACGTCAAGTTCTTAGATATTCTCGGCACTACCAAGCAGCCTGCCTCTTGAGAACGACGTGACCTTGTACGGTAGAAGCAATTTTGTTACATAGGATGGTGTGTCGATGCAAAGCTTTAGAAGTCAGGAGCAGCACCTTAAAATGGATCCTATCGGTAGCCAGTGAAGTGATGCTAGCACTGGGATAATATGCTCATACCTCTTAGCTGTAGTCAATATGCGAGCAGCTGCATTCTGAACAAGCTGGAGATTGTTCAGTGAGGTATTAGGGTAGCCAGATAGCAGGGCAATGCAGTAATCTAGCCTAGATGCGACAATAGCATGAATCAATTTCTCTGCCTTTTTTTTTGTTGTCTAATTTTAGCTATGTTTCATAACACCAAGGTCTTTCAAGGTTAGCCATACTTAAACAACCATAAAAAATTTTGAGTAAGTGTACGCAATTTCTCCCTTCGTCTTTTTTGGGCCTAAAACCAGCATTTCAGGCTTATCTGACTTTAAGAGCCAAATATTGGAAACATCCAAGCCTTAATATCTACAATACTAACCTAGAAAGTAGTAATGCTTCACCAGGTATTTGAAATGTACAGTACATCTGTGAAACACATAGCATCTAAATTCTACACCGTGTTTCTGAATAATATCACCCAGAGATAGCATGAGAAAAGTATTGGTCTTAGCACTGATCCTTGTGGAATGCCATATTTCACCTTTGAGTAGGTGGATACCTTTTTAAATTTAATTGAACTGTTTCCTGCCATATAAGTATGATCTGAACCACATGAGTGCTTGTCCATCAAGTCCAACACAGCCCTGGACTCTGTACAATTAGAATCTCATAAAATATTGAATCAAAAGCTGCACTTAGGTCAAGAAGTACAAGAAGTAGACAGGGTTACAGTATCCTGACCATAGAGAATTATTAATTTAGATCCTTCTATGGCAGGGTCTAAATCCTGACTGCTATATTTCATGGATATGGTTCGAGCCAAGATAGGCATTGAGTTGCTTTGCAGCAGCTTTTGTCTAATATTTTCCATATAAAAGAAAGATTTTCAAAATTATCGGGTTTGCGATTTGATTTCTTCAGTATCATACATGCATATCCTGTTACGAGGGATGTGTTAATGACGTTAAACATGTGCTGGCCTAGTACATGAAAGTTGGCTCCGCTGAACATGTCCAATTCTCACCCTAATGTGAAATATCCAATTTGCTATATATGTAGCGTGATATATGTTCATGCATGATCTTCACCGCCTATTTGAGAGAGTAAGGACATCCGTGGTTCACCTCCGAAACACGTGGTGTCACCAGCCTGTTTCTTTTCACACCGCCGACTACAGCCAAGCTTGTACAGAGTCTGAGGAAGATAATCTATACCTATATGGCTTTGGCATGCAGTCCACCCGATTGACCAGCAGGGGTCACCAAAGAGCAATAAAATGCAGACCCCGAAGCGACTGAACCCTCCTGTATGCTGGGTGATGCAATTACGCGTCGCCCTATGGGGCTACCGGCCACAGTCGGCACAGGCACGGTTCGGATTCTATCAGAGACCGTGGGGCTGATCCCGGCACCACAGTGCGGTGACTTATCCAAATGACCCATCCAGCAGCCCTTTGGAAAAAGTTCTGAAACAAGTTGTGTTTTTTAAATTTCAGTCCATGTTCCAGATTTGGGAGGGTTCCGGGTTTTACTCAGTGCAGTTATCTTGCTAACTCCGTAATCCTGCTTCGTGATACAAGCCCCAGCTCAAGCACACAGGTAGCCGGCTTTGAGGACATAATTGGTTTAGTCAGCTCATCCATATCAATGGGCATAAAGCAGTTTAGTGCCACTGTTGGCATCTCCCGGCGAAGACATTTTGGAGATTTGGTGATTAATAACTTAAATATTTTGATTAAAACACAATCATGAAATCATTGCTTGTGTCAATGATTTCATGATTGTGTTTTAATTTAAAAAATGAAAACAAATCATGAAATCATTGCTTGCGTCAATGGAGGGATAACTTGCAAATTCTGATGATGGTTTTTTAGTCAATTTGTCCATCGTGCTGATCGTACTTCTTTGGCTGCATTTCGTTTGCCCAATTAATTTAGAATTCAAGAAAGGCAGTGGATATCTAGTGGATAAAAGAGTGTTCTTGTACCGGCTATCCTTCCATGCCAGGTGAAATACGTAACTCTAGTTTAGTCGAATGGCATTTTCTCACCAATGTTGTTGTGGACTGCTTCAGGACATGAGTGGTGTCATTGTGGGGAGTGGGATTTCTCTGATGACAACTTCTTTTTAGGCACATCTTCTTTTTAAACTTCTTTCCAGTGATATTTCTTATATTTATTTTTTTAATACATTTTTTTGCTGGAAAGGAATGACTCTGGGAGCATATTTCAGAATTTTGGAATGACTGCAGGGTTTAATGACCGGCTGTAATGTCTAGGTTCTGATATAAATGTGCTGGTTGCCTGGATTTCAAAGGCAATGAGAAAATGATTGGATGATACATAATTATTTATTTATTATACAAACCCCAGGTACAAATACAGTATAAAGGTCTCACCAGGAACTAACAAACAAATGGTAAAATGAGCTGACAAGAGATAGGTGGTAAAAGGAAAGCACTTCTCAACGCAGTAGTCAACAGCACTGGCATTTTAGAAGTCACCATGAAATGTAATTTTTGTAATTTCTTCCAATACGCGCTTTAGTAAAGTATAGATATGAAAACGTGAAACCCGATGCGCTTAGTGCCGATATTTCTCTCTATATTGTCAGCTTCATTGGGCAATTTGTGAGTCGAGCACTGTTCCTGATGGAGCCTCCATCCCCCCCATGTGATGGAAAGGTATTCATCCTTTTCTCCACTGAGAGAGATGGATAAAGAGCACTTTCTGCTCCCTCCTTGACTAGTGGGATATGTCCTTGCCCGGTTACGCGCGCGCATGCGTGCATGTGTCATTTTAAAGTTTTTTTTTTACAGTTATTTTTCTTTTTGGCCCTGGATTCTAAGATCAGTGATTTGAATTTAAAATAAGCAATGTTTTATGCATTGAGCTGATTAGCCATGGTGATATTATGTACAATAACGAGCTGAGGACAGGAAACAGCCAAGGATCCATCAGGATTGAGCCCCTGGAGCACTGAATATCTTTAAAAAAAAAAAAGCGTGCACAGCTCTGCTTTAGCTTTCTGATGCAGCTATGCTTCTGGGAGGCTAACTGCACGCTACACTCAATAGAGGTCGAAGGTACTTTGTCATTTTGTGGCTTCTGAGTAGCTACATTGTGCCACACGCTGTACCACTAGCATCTACATTGTACCACTAGCCTCCTCCACAGACTTTGATTGCGATAGATAAAGATTGCACGTGTCGTCCAAATGGTATGATACGGGCTGCGGAATGTTTTCGTTTCTGATGCCAGATAGACTTAAAGTAATAAGGTATTAAGCAGGGTTGTGGGAGGTGACGTCAAGAGAGAGAAAGACCGGGCTGTTTCTGTGTGCCAGCAAGCTGCCAGTTTTTTTCTCTTTTTTTTTTTTTCTTTATCCAGACAGTGAGAAAGCGGAGAGAGTAACAGAAAGAGAAGGGATGATATCGAACCGCCACCCCCGCGGGTTTTTGAATACGGCTCGAGTGTCGCCACCCTGCAGACTGACTGGCCACACGTGTCGTCAAGCCGCCGGCCATTTTAATCTATCATTGTCAAAGCTTGAAAGTGAAATGAAGCTCGTTTTGAGCACTGTGTGTGCACAATGTGTCTGCTGTACCGGTCCGTAGCGCAGGACCTTGTTCACACGCGCAGATGATGCTGTTGCCGGGGGAATGGCTGGATGTGATTCCCATCATGCACTTTTTGAGACTGGACTGGATTTAGCTTTTTCAAATTCGCTCACAAAAAAATTATTTTGGCTGACAAATAAATAAATAAATAAAAAATTCACCCATTATTCATTCAACCTTTATTTCATCTCAAGAAACCATTGAGGAAGAATCCTCATTTACAATGATGTCAAGTTACAGAAACAGAATATTGGAATAGTGTGATAAAATGTATATACCATTAAAGCTTTTAAAAAATTTTTTTTAAATAAAGCTTTTTACTTGTTTGCACTTTCCTTCATCTGGGACCCATTTGGACTGAGTATGTTTTCACAAAACTTATTTAACATTTAATGACTGTGGGGTTTCACAACAGTACCAGAAGTGGTGCCTGAATTGATACAGCCTTTGTTTTCAAAACCTAAATTCCATGTTATTAAAATATCAAATATAAAAAAAGGAATATGAACAGAATGATGAAAACTAAAAATGAAAGTTATTTTCATTATCATTGATACAATATCTTAAACTAAGTTTTAAAAAGGATGGTCGGCTCAGGAAAGAATTCAATACGAAGGAGAGCCCTCCATGAACCCCTGCAGTGTTAAATGAACGCAGATAGTGTAAAATTTTTTAAAAGAGCAAATTTCTCCCTATTGAATTCATTTGAAATAAATGTTAGTGCTGAAGTAACCCTGAACCTTTTTCTTTTGCATACACAGTGCAGCTGCAGTGAAAGTGTGAAACAGAAACTATAGCAGGTGTTTCCATCACAGGCAACCGGTGTGTTACACAGCCACATCCTGTCTCTTTCTGTGCGAGAGGTGATCTTCTGAGCCGGAAATGGGACCTGTTGCACACTTACCAATAAACTGTGGTAAAACCTCACTTTAACCCAGCTATGAAACCCCACCTTACTCTCTTCTGTCGATTTAAAAACGACACACTCACACTGCTGACACATGCACACACAAACACATACTGTACTCTTTTAGACCCGAGTTTTTTTTTTTTTTTTTTTATTGTTTTAGCTAGTTTTTAACGTCGTTTTTTTTTGTCCTGCCTGGGACTATTGGCTTTTATCAAGCTCTGAACTTTTCCCCACCACCACCTTTTTTTTTTTTGGTGTGGGTACCTACCTGCTACACTCAACTCAACTTTACACTAATTAATTAGTGTGTTAGGTTTTTTTTTTTTTTTTTTTTTTTTATTATTCTATCGATATATATTTCCTTTTTTTTTTCTTTATTTATTCATTTTCCTTTTGTGCGAGGAAGTTTTGTTTCTTTTTTTTTAGTTCCTTTTCTTTCTGGTTCTTCCGCTTTTGTGGCGTATTTTTCGAGATACGCTTTTAGAATCCTTGTCGGTCGCGTTTGGTTCTCCGAACCTTACATCAACTTTCACACCTGATTGCTGGGCAAACCAGTCTTTTAAAGGTGTTGGCCCAGGTGACTCCAATCAAATAATTAGGGTTCAATCATTCAATCAACTCTGGTTGGGGAAAACAAGACAGCACAGCAGGGGAAAGACAGGCGCACATAACACTCCTTTGACCAAACTGTGGCAGAGAATAACAATAAACTATATACACAGGAATCCTGTAAAACAAAAAATATTTTTTTCAGTAGTCAGAAGCGTTACCACAGAATATTAATTGAACAGCTATACCATATCCTTCCAGTATTGTAATGCAATACACCAGAATATCAACCACAAATAAATAAAAACCCAGAATGTGGGAACCCACAAAGGGAACACACGTGTACGGCCGGGTACTCCATTTGACACGCCCAGAACAAATCGTTACCTGTCCTTTTGTCATACGTCACCACCTGGACAAAAAAATAAATAATGTATTTACATAATGTTTGTCACGTCACTTTCCGGCTTTATGCGAATCAATTTGACCTAAAATGTCCGCCCTTTCAGCAGTAGAGATAAGACCACACAACATCTCTGGACTTTTCAACCGCTCTAGAGGGCCCAGTCACATCATCCATATCCCCCTCTGGGAAAACAGAAGAGGCAGCGGGCAGCTTTTCCGATGGAAAGAGAGAGCAGGTCAGCACAGGCTTCACAAGACATTCAGCAGCTCGGTCATAAGCCTTCAACATGTCAACGTGACACAGGAGAGTTTTCCCTCTGTGCTCCGGAGCAACGGGCAAATGATCCAACTTGGCAACTTGGGTCCCACAGCGAGCCTGCAAAGCAGAACCAGAAGCGAGAAGAAATGCCAACACTTGGCCAAACAGTTTCATGCAACATTGTGACACTGCCAGAGTATTTTTTGCTACCTCACATGCAGTTTGCAACCGCAATCTAAAATGTGAAATATAACCATGGGGGATTTTTAATTTTTTTTAATTTGAATAAGCAGTTTTCAAAGTGGATCAGCAGAAAAAGCTTTCACTCAAATCAACATCGTTGTCCGATTCAAAGTTCTCAGTAATCGCCCGAGTAACGGCGCGTGTGGAAAATACTTCAGGGTATGCTTGTCCAAGCGTGTCAGAGGACATGGATACGACAGGGTTGGAGGTTACTTCTGGGCTAGCAAAGACCTTCCCACCAGCTAAATCGTTCCCCAGAACAAAAGATATGCCTACCACAATAAGACTAGGATTAATTAAATGCGTATATAGCAATCAACTCTGGTTGGGGAAAACAAGACAGTACAGCAGGGCAAAGACAGGCGCACATAACAAGGTCCAGGGAAGGTTGTGGCCCTAAATGACTGCATAGGCAGAAGGATGGTTGTGGCCCTAAATGACTGCATAGGCAGAGGGATGGTTGTGGCCCTAAATGACTGCATAGGCAGAAGGATGGTTGTGGCCCTAAATGACTGCATAGGCAGAAGGATGGTTGTGGCCCTAAATGACTGCATAGGCAGAGGGATGGTTGTGGCCCTAAATGACTGCATAGGCAGAAGGATGGTTGTGGCCCTAAATGACTGCATAGGCAGAGGGATGGTTGTGGCCCTAAATGACTGCACAGGCTGAGAGATGGTTATGGTCCTAAATGACTGCATAGGCAGAGGGATGGTTGTGGCCCTAAATGACTGTGTAGACCCAGGAATGGTTGTGTCCCTAAATGACTGCATAGGCAGAGGGATGCTTGTGGCCCTAAATGACTGCACAGGCTGAGAGATGGTTGTGGCCCTAAATGACTGCACAGGCTGAGAGATGGTTGTGGCCCTAAATGACTGCATACACCCAGGGATGGTTGTGGCCCTAAATGACTGCACAGGCTGAGAGATGGTTGTGTCCTTAAATGACTGCGTAGACCCAGGGAAGGTTGTGGTCCTAAATGACTGCATAGACCCAGGGATGGTTATGGTCCTAAATGACTGCATAGGCTGAGAGATGGTTGTGGCCCTAAATGACTGCATAGGCTGAGAGATGGTTGTGGCCCTAAATGACTGCATAGGCAGAGGGATGGTTGTGGCCCTAAATGACTGCATAGGCTGAGAGATGGTTGTGGCCCTAAATGACTGCATAGGCTGAGAGATGGTTGTGGCCCTAAATGACTGCATAGACCCAGGGATGGTTGTGGCCCTAAATGACTGCATAGGCAGAAGGATGGTTGTGGCCCTAAATGACTGCATAGGCAGAAGGATGGTTGTGGCCCTAAATGACTGCATAGGCAGAAGGATGGTTGTGGCCCTAAATGACTGCATAGGCTGAGAGATGGTTGTGGCCCTAAATGACTGCATAGGCTGAGAGATGGTTGTGGCCCTAAATGACTGCATAGACCCAGGGATGGTTGTGGCCCTAAATGACTGCACAGGCTGAGAGATGGTTGTGTCCTTAAATGACTGCGTAGACCCAGGGATGGTTATGGTCCTAAATGACTGCATAGGCAGAAGGATGCTTGTGGCCCTAAATGACTGCACAGGCTGAGAGATGGTTGTGGCCCTAAATGACTGCACAGGCTGAGAGATGGTTGTGGCCCTAAATGACTGCATACACCCAAGGATGGTTGTGGCCCTAAATGACTGCACAGGCTGAGAGATGGTTGTGTCCTTAAATGACTGCGTAGACCCAGGGATGGTTGTGGCCCTAAATGACTGCATAGACCCAGGGATGGTTGTGTCCCTAAATGACTGCATAGGCTGAGAGATGGTTGTGGCCCTAAATGACTGCATAGGCTGAGAGATGGTTGTGGCCCTAAATGACTGCATAGGCAGAGGGATGGTTGTGGCCCTAAATGACTGCATAGGCTGAGAGATGGTTGTGGCCCTAAATGACTGCATAGGCTGAGAGATGGTTGTGGCCCTAAATGACTGCATAGGCTGAGAGATGGTTGTGGCCCTAAATGACTGCATAGTCAGAGAGATGGTTGTGGCCCTAAATGACTGCATAGGCTGAGAGATGGTTGTGGCCCTAAATGACTGCATAGGCTGAGAGATGGTTGTGGCCCTAAATGACTGCATAGGCAGAGGGATGGTTGTGGCCCTAAATGACTGCATAGGCAGAAGGATGGTTGTGGCCCTAAATGACTGCATAGGCTGAGAGATGGTTGTGGCCCTAAATGACTGCATAGGCTGAGAGATGGTTGTGGCCCTAAATGACTGCATAGACCCAGGGATGGTTGTGGCCCTAAATGACTGCACAGGCTGAGAGATGGTTGTGTCCTTAAATGACTGCATAGGCAGAGAGATGGTTGTGGCCCTAAATGACTGCATAGGCTGAGAGATGGTTGTGGCCCTAAATGACTGCATAGACCCAGGGATGGTTGTGGCCCTAAATGACTGCATAGGCAGAGGGATGGTTGTGCCCCTAAATGACTGCATAGGCTGAGAGATGGTTGTGGCCCTAAATGACTGCATAGGCAGAGGGATGGTTGTGGCCCTAAATGACTGCATAGGGTGAGAGATGGTTGTGGCCCTAAATGACTGCATAGGCTGAGAGATGGTTGTGGCCCTAAATGACTGCATAGACCCAGGGATGGTTGTGGCCCTAAATGACTGCATAGACAGAAGGATGGTTGTGGCCCTAAATGACTGCATAGGCTGAGAGATGGTTGTGGCCCTAAATGACTGCATAGGCTGAGAGATGGTTGTGGCCCTAAATGACTGCATAGGCAGAGGGATGGTTGTGGCCCTAAATGACTGCATAGGCAGAAGGATGGTTGTGGCCCTAAATGACTGCATAGGCTGAGAGATGGTTGTGGCCCTAAATGACTGCATAGGCTGAGAGATGGTTGTGGCCCTAAATGACTGCATAGACCCAGGGATGGTTGTGGCCCTAAATGACTGCACAGGCTGAGAGATGGTTGTGTCCTTAAATGACTGCGTAGACCCAGGGCTGGTTATGGTCCTAAATGACTGCATAGGCAGAAGGATGGTTGTGGCCCAAAATGACTGCATAGACCCAGGGATGGTTGTGGCCCTAAATGACTGCACAGGCTGAGAGATGGTTGTGTCCCTAAATGACTGCGTAGACCCAGGGATGGTTATGGTCCTAAATGACTGCATAGGCAGAAGGATGGTTGTGGCCCTAAATGACTGCATAGGCTGAGAGATGGTTGTGGCCCTAAATGACTGCATAGACCCAGGGATGGTTGTGGCCCTAAATGACTGCACAGGCTGAGAGATGGTTGTGTCCTTAAATGACTGCGTAGACCCAGGGATGGTTATGGTCCTAAATGACTGCATAGGCAGAAGGATGGTTGTGGCCCTAAATGACTGCACAGGCTGAGAGATGGTTGTGGCCCTAAATGACTGCACAGGCTGAGAGATGGTTGTGGCCCTAAATGACTGCATACACCCAGGGATGGTTGTGGCCCTAAATGACTGCACAGGCTGAGAGATGGTTGTGTCCTTAAATGACTGCGTAGACCCAGGGAAGGTTGTGGTCCTAAATGACTGCATAGACCCAGGGATGGTTATGGTCCTAAATGACTGCATAGGCTGAGAGATGGTTGTGGCCCTAAATGACTGCATAGGCTGAGAGATGGTTGTGGCCCTAAATGACTGCATAGGCAGAGGGATGGTTGTGTCCCTAAATGACTGCATAGGCTGAGAGATGGTTGTGGCCCTAAATGACTGCATAGGCTGAGAGATGGTTGTGGCCCTAAATGACTGCATAGACCCAGGGATGGTTGTGGCCCTAAATGAATGCATAGACAGAAGGATGGTTGTGGCCCTAAATGACTGCATAGGCTGAGAGATGGTTGTGGCCCTAAATGACTGCATAGGCTGAGAGATGGTTGTGGCCCTAAATGACTGCATAGGCAGAGGGATGGTTGTGGCCCTAAATGACTGCATAGGCAGAAGGATGGTTGTGGCCCTAAATGACTGCATAGGCTGAGAGATGGTTGTGGCCCTAAATGACTGCATAGGCTGAGAGATGGTTGTGGCCCTAAATGACTGCATAGACCCAGGGATGGTTGTGGCCCTAAATGACTGCACAGGCTGAGAGATGGTTGTGTCCTTAAATGACTGCATAGGCAGAGGGATGGTTGTGGCCCTAAATGACTGCATAGGCTGAGAGATGGTTGTGGCCCTAAATGACTGCATAGGCTGAGAGATGGTTGTGGCCCTAAATGACTGCATAGACCCAGGGATGGTTGTGGCCCTAAATGACTGCATAGGCAGAGGGATGGTTGTGGCCCTAAATGACTGCATAGGCTGAGAGATGGTTGTGGCCCTAAATGACTGCATAGGCAGAGGGATGGTTGTGGCCCTAAATGACTGCATAGGGTGAGAGATGGTTGTGGCCCTAAATGACTGCATAGGCTGAGAGATGGTTGTGGCCCTAAATGACTGCATAGACCCAGGGATGGTTGTGGCCCTAAATGACTGCATAGACAGAAGGATGGTTGTGGCCCTAAATGACTGCATAGGCTGAGAGATGGTTGTGCCCCTAAATGACTGCATAGGCTGAGAGATGGTTGTGGCCCTAAATGACTGCATAGGCAGAGGGATGGTTGTGGCCCTAAATGACTGCATAGGCTGAGAGATGGTTGTGGCCCTAAATGACTGCATAGACCCAGGGATGGTTGTGGCCCTAAATGACTGCACAGGCTGAGAGATGGTTGTGTCCTTAAATGACTGCGTAGACCCAGGGCTGGTTATGGTCCTAAATGACTGCATAGGCAGAAGGATGGTTGTGGCCCAAAATGACTGCATAGACCCAGGGATGGTTGTGGCCCTAAATGACTGCACAGGCTGAGAGATGGTTGTGTCCTTAAATGACTGCGTAGACCCAGGGATGGTTATGGTCCTAAATGACTGCATAGGCAGAAGGATGGTTGTGGCCCTAAATGACTGCATAGGCTGAGAGATGGTTGTGGCCCTAAATGACTGCATAGACCCAGGGATGGTTGTGGCCCTAAATGACTGCACAGGCTGAGAGATGGTTGTGTCCTTAAATGACTGCGTAGACCCAGGGATGGTTATGGTCCTAAATGACTGCATAGGCAGAAGGATGGTTGTGGCCCTAAATGACTGCATAGACCCAGGGATGGTTGTGGCCCTAAATGACTGCACAGGCTGAGAGATGTTTGTGTCCTTAAATGACTGCGTAGACCCAGGGATGGTTATGGTCCTAAATGACTGCATAGGCAGAAGGATGGTTGTGGCCCTAAATGACTGCATAGACCCAGGGATGGTTGTGGCCCTAAATGACTGCACAGGCTGAGAGATGGTTGTGGCCCTAAATGATTGCATAGGCTGAGAGATGGTTGTGGCCCTAAATGACTGCATAGACTGAGAGATGGTTGTGGCCCTAAAGGACAGAGTGTTTATGCCAGCGGCCAGCTTTGATCTGAGGAGAGTATTAAGCATGCATGACTTCCACAGAACGGGGTCCATTGGATTATCACTTAAAAAGACAGAGCTCTGGAGTTTTGGGCTGACTGGTGGGGGGCTGGTTGAGTTTGTCTGGGACACTGCAGTCCCACCATGGTGGCTTTCATTGTAAATCATGAGATTTTCAGGCCCAGAACAGTCCTCAACTATAACTGATGTGTGAGATTTGAGAGCTTTGAAAACATTGCTACCCACTGCATGGAACGAGGCCGAACCAATGACTTGTGAAAGGCCTCTCCTTCGCCCAGCATTCTTTCAGGTTCTCCAAATACCAAATGCGCAATGCATTGACTTCATGGATTCCAAAAAATAATTTTTTTTAAAAGGCTGAATCCAAGTTGAATTCATTGTTTGCTCTATTTAGAGAAATCGTGCGATGTTTTTATTGCTTCAGCGGTTGGTCTATAAGCAGGTGTACAAATCCTTGCCATAAAAGCACAACTAAAAATGTTCACATTCTTTTAAGCTTGAGGCATTTTCCATTTAAACATTAAAATGCAAACAACAGGTTGGAAGACTCTGGCCACAAATCTTTGAGCTGCCGCTCAACACACCAGAGCCACCAAGTAAGCCCATCAAGCCCTGAGAGATCCTCCATCTGAGCGCTGCTGTATATTCTACACGAGGGACTGTGTGTGGAATGGGAGTTACTTAGGCTGCTGGGATAGCGCCGAGGCTCGCCGTAATCCTTGGAGGATGCGGCACAGGCACGTCTTGGCAGCGTTCCGACCCCGCCGCTCCTTTTCGAAGCAGGCTGATAGACAGGAAACATGGAATTAGAACAGAAATATCTGGCTGTACACTTTAAGGCAAACGTCGCCGTGAAACAGACAGACAGATCAGTGGCCTTATATGGGCGGAGAGAGGAAAAGAAAAAGGGACAGCGCTTACATTGCAGTTCCTAAAGGCCACAGCTGGAAGAGAAATAAGAGGGCATGGCACCAGACTTTTCAATAACACTTAAGCTATACTTGTTATGTACGGTGTAAACAGGAACCCAGTAGCAGGCAGGAATGCACAAAAATGACATTTATTCCAGATCAAGGTACAAAATCAATGTCCAAGGGGAAGTCAAAACAGGCAGGGGTCGATCACAGGAAGGCACGGCAGAGGTACAAAATCAAAATCCAGCAGCAGGGTCGCAAGAACACGGACTGAGGTCGAAGCCGGGAAATCAATGACACGAAAAACTAAACAAAAGAACGAACAACAAAAACCAACAACTAGAAACAAGAAATACTGACTCGGAAAAAACAGCTATAGCTTACTCGGGGGAAAAACAGGCAACAGACTAACGTTAACAATATCTTGTGTGACAAACTCACGACGAGGGACAAAGACAGCAGGTATATATGCAGGTGTAGACAGGTGCAGACACTTAGCTTGAGAGCAGCATGCGAAAAGAAATCAGGTGTGGAGGGTTGACAAGATAACAAGATAATTAGTACTCGTTAGTAATAACCCTATCCTGACCTAGCGTTAGTAAATTAGTAAATGACATGCACGAGAAACGTAAGGCAACATGAACACATGGTTAGAGAGTTAGTATTACCCAATCCTGATCTAACGTTAGTAGATTAGTAAATAGACACAGGAGAAAGAAACAATAAGGGAAGCGTGAGTGACAGCAAGCGAGAGATAAGCAGTATGAACGCAAGGCTGCGGAAAAACATGGAAAAAGTTATGCTTCAAAAACTATGACAATACAAAACATGACAGAATAACAAAACAAACTCAGAACATAACAATACTCCATATTGCTGCTACTATTTTATAAAGGAGAACATTACATTTGATGACAGATTTCATAACTGTTATTACATATGGGGTGATGATGTTTTAGCCATTGTTTCACATCTGTTCAGTAAAATTTCCTGCAGGCAGTGACATCATTCATAAGCTGTAATACATTGTCATAGCTGGTTATAACAGGTGCAATGTCATGATTTTGATAGCACTCAGTAGGCTTTGTGGTGTATAGTCCAGGGTTAGTGAGATAGCATTCTCCCAGACCACAGTTATAACTGGAGTTGGTTGTGAATTTCTCTAAACAGTATGAAGAAATGACAGTGTTTATCAAGAGCACCATGTAATATTTATCGGGGACGACTTGATTCTTGGCTCTGTCCTTCATGTGTTTGGCACGTGAGGTATCGTTTTGGCCACGAGTCATGACATATCTGGGTTGAATGTGGGGTTACAAGATCACACTGTCACTGAAGTCAAACGCAAAAAATATTGAACACGGTCAACACAGATTAGTGAAGACAGAAATATAAAACTCTTAAAAGCTCAAAATCTGCATAATGAAGCGGTCACGCACAAAAAAACAAATAAACAAAAAACATGCATAAAAAATATACAGTTGCTAGTGCTTTTTAGATGGATGAATAAAAAAATGTGCACTGGATCTCTGGGATGAATGACCATACCGACTGGTCAGCAGTGTAGGCCAACGGAGGCTCGTTGCACTGAAAACACAAACAGCTGCAAAGCGGTGAGGATATTTATCCTGTGGGTGCATCTCGCTATACATTCGCTTCTCAGTGTTATTAATTCCTTTCACCAGCTGGTCAGTGCACTTTGAAGCTTTGAGAGCACTCTCTTTAAATGCCTCAACGGCAGGCCCAGGCCTCAGTAGTTAATAGCCTGGCCGGATGAAAGCAAAAAAACACAAGTGCAAAGATTTCACTTTTGGCTTTAAAAAAAAACAAAAACACTTGATGCGTTGGGTGTGTGCCTCACCAGTGATGCACTGGCCCTCATTTTGTTTGGGGCATACCAGCTTGGCACTCCTTTGAACAGTGAGAAAGAGCTTCCTGCGCACTATAAGGGATCATTAAAGACAGGACGTGAAAGATGATGAAGGCAAATGAAAGGAGGAAGAGACTAGTTACCTGCTGACCAGGAGGCACTGAGATGATGCATATATGAAAAAAACAGAAAGGCGGAGGTGGGGGTAAATCAAAATTCAAACCACATCAGACGGCTCCCTCCTGGAGCTGGCAGAGATACAGTGTATCTCACACATCACATCTCCCATGTTTACACAAAGGGACGTGACCAAACAATGGAAAACGCCGAATGCTTAGGCCTATAACGTTTTAAAAATAGTTTCTAGCTATATCTGAACATGATTTTCTTGTAAACAGTGCATTTTATAGTCTGTGGCTGTGGCAAGACGAGGGTCGTAAGCGCTTTGGGCTATTAATAGCACCTTTTTCTTAAAGCTGTAGCCTAGTTTATAATTTAAGACAAACATGAATACTGTAATTGGGACCGATACGTCTACCACTATAGTATGGGGCGCCAACGTGGATCGGGTTAAAGATTTTACCTTTCCAGAAGTTATGGCTTCAAAGGTAGCCTAATTCAAAATTGCAGTGTGTTCCATCCAACTCGCCAACAAGCTATGTCTTTCTACCGAGTCGCTGTCACAAAGATTTAGGTTGCACTCTGCCACAGAATAGCTGAGCCGCATTTCCATACAGTCTATAGTTCTATGCTTTTTCTACTCGTCTCCTAGTACTGACATCTTTAAGGCGATGAGTACAATATATATCGCCATACGCTGGCCGAAAAACCATATTGCACCCAAAAAATGTAATAAAATTCATTCGGATATGATTTTATTTTCCGTTTTCTCAATTATTGTCATTTTGGCGGTCGCGATTTCCCTTTGGCGGTCCATGAAATCATTTTGGCGGTCGCCAAATAATTGACTATGTAGGAAAATCCCTGGTATTTAAAACAAACCCATGACTGAGGTTGGTTCAAACACAGCTACATGACAGTTAATTAATGATACATGCAAAAAAATTAAATGTATTTCAGTAAATTCTCCTCACATGTTACGTATTACATTAGCTAACTAACTATCGAGACAATAAGACAACATTAAAACTGCTGTGGTGCGATGCGATGGGACCGTTTTTTTAAGTTCAGGAGATGGGACACAATAACTCGACCATATTCCACTGATTCCCACATTACGAGCAAAAGGTATCAACGCTAACGATAGCTAGTTCACCCATTTTGAGCTGCTAAATAGTTCAAGCATAGATAGACCCTATACTTGCGAAATAGTGTCAAGCAATTCTTAAAGCGCATCAATATCAATATAAAACGAAAATGAACAGTATATAGCAGTATATAACAGTAACTAATCACACTGACTGACTCATGACTGTCGAGTGCCTATGCATGCGTATGCGTGCAATTTTGCGTGCGTGCGTTCTTTCACCATAGAAAGGCTCAGTGCACACACAGTGCTCGCCGCTGCAGCGGAAACCAGGAGGGAGGGAGGCTAGAGGGCATCGCCCGGGAGCACCAATCTTCCGACCTGATGTTTTCATTCAATCGATATATCTGTTCGGCAGGGCAGGCATTTTTTATTCATTAAATTGTAAAAATTTCTCTATAGGAGCCCAGATAGCAAGAAAGTATTGAATCAACATTGATATTGTGTTATAAGCATCTGTATCGGTCATCAACCAATTTTCCATGGTCGAATCAACATTCACTTTGTGATGGTAAGGGTCACCGATGTATTAGGTTGAAATTGAAACATTATATCTATGTAACAATAACAACCAAGGTCATCATACTGATGAATAACATTGATTATTTATCAGATTAATCAGATTCAGATTTTATTTTCAAATAAAAAAGCGTTAGAATTATTAATTGCCTGTTTCTGTGGTCGCTGCTGTAGCCTACAGGCTACGCTCGTATATAGCTACAGTATGTGTATATTACGTGGTAAGTGAATTTATTTTTTCTTGGTTAAATTGGTTAAGTTCAAAGTTCTAGTTGCTACGACGAGGGTGACGTAGGAAAATAAACAAAACGAGACATAACAGCAAAACGTATTTGTGGTTGATGCTAATGCTGCATTCGTTTATTCATTTCCAACTAGAAATCCCGATATTCGACTAAATGTAGGAAACATGCTTTCAAGTTTCAACTAGGAGTTCCATGACGGAAATCAGGGATCGAGAAATCAACCCGACCTTCCGACTAGGAAGAACTTGATATCACATCATCATGGCAACTCACACCGCAACCGAACAGTAAACAAATATTATTTTTAGATGAGACACTTCCATTTTCGTTTTTCAGCATGAAACTATAGCTACTACTAGCTATTGCATGTATTGTGTCCATTAAGCAGAGGTTTAAAATCAATAAAGATTTATTTTTAAATTTTTTAAATTGATGTCAATGTGTTATTTATTTTAGTAGCTATCATTAGCTATGATAAATTACATTGATAATAAATAGATTTCACATCAGTTACGTTGATTTCCATTGTTAACATCAACATTGTTTCAACATTTATTTCAATGCATTGATTCAACGTAAACTCGATGAGCACCTGGACGCAGAATCAAAATCAGAGATCAACTTTAAGATTAATCTTATGTTAATTCAACATTGATTAAATGTTTCCTTGCTATATGGGAGGCCAAACGGCAGGTGCTCAAGCCACCTTTGAGGTCTATCTATGCACGTGCATGCTTTAGAATATAATATTTGGTTATCTCAAAACATAGCGTAACCTGCTGTCCGTATTGCAGTTTAAACATTGTTTTTAATTTTTTTTAAAGCGGTGTTAACCCTAATTGACATATTTATGTTCACATTCCTAATAATTAAAGGGACTGCCAACTCAAATCGATGATTCAGTTTTTCAATGGTTAATTGTTGTCAAATGAACATAACCCAAATATCAGTACCAAGTGATGTGCCTAAATTAAGATATGCCTTCCTTTTCTTTTCACCATTTCCTGTAATTGATCAGGCAAGGTTTTGAGCGGGCAGGATTAAAACGGACTTCAGGACGTCATCAAAATCCTATCAGTCAATGATTACCTATCCGGAAATTCTTTACGCCCTCCCCTTCATCAGTTGTTATAAGCTACTTTTCCCATACAGTGGCTAACGTTATGTAGGCATTCAGTTAAATCAGCAACTCAGACACCTAGGCTCAACTGATTTCAGTCGATATTTATATTTTAAAAAAGACTACCCAAATTAGCACACCTGCTAACAAGCTTACGTTTGGATCTTTCCTTGGAAACATACCTCACACAAATACGCAAACGTGGACGCTTCGAGCTACGCAAACAGAGTGCCAAGACAAACCAGAGCATTGCAGTGAGGGACGCCATAGCAGGCAACAACAGTAAACAACCTTCTTGTTCGATGTGTGCTTTCCTCTGGTTTGTCTTTCACAAATGTCATGGCAAAAAAAAACGTTGAGGTATGTTTTAGGCCCTAAAGTCTTCTCCAATTCCAATCTAGTTTTAGAGTAACACGCAACAGACAATCCCTTCTCAAAGTTAAAAATCTCCTTTTAGCTGTAGACAGTGGTAACACTAGTAGCCTACTCTTGGTCTAAAACCTGACTGAAGCATGTGTAGAAAGTAGGCTAGTCCACACTTTTAGGATCAATTCAGCTTTATTGAAATGTAAAAATCCAACTTTTCGTAAAACAAACACACAAATCAAATGCATTTAAGCTATTACATAATGATTACAATGATAACGGTGTTTGCATTTCTGAGTCTGCACATAACTTGCCTAGAGGCTCTTGGGCATGGCCTGAATATTAACTAGCTTTCATGCCCACCCAGCCCTGAGAACTGCATAATCGGTAGAAAGTGACACTATTCAATCAGAATGTTTTTAGCTGTAAACGTTTTAAAAGCTGAAATATTGGTGGATGATCATTTTAATAATGAGGAGTAATGTCAAATAAAGAAAGCCACTTTTTCAGCAGAGTTGTCAATCACTTTAACTATAGGCTAAGCCAGTTTTATTGTCAAGTCGAGTGGTGTCTTTGGTGATAATCAGGAGTTATAATCAACATACGTTTTCCTGCCTTGCAAAATTTGTGGCTCTGACCCAGTGAATTTAATTAAATTAAATTAATTTTGTATAGTGCTTTTTTACAAAGAACTGTCACAAAGACACTGTACAGAGAAACAGAAGGACAATTGGGCAAAAACCAGGCCTGAATCCCCAAAAAGCAAACGAGGTAAAAACTCGCATAAATTACAGATTAAAACAAACATTTAGCCTAACCTCCTCAAATGTCTTCAGTCGTATTTTAGTTTGAACATAGTTTTAAAATAAACCCAGATCCACTCAAAGCTGGCGTGACATGTGATGAAGCTGTGACGCTACTGTGGTCATCACATGACCCTGTTACAAATCTCATGGGTTTGTTCTTAACCAATCAGAGATGAGTGCACCTCAACGCTCACCGATGAGTGTTTTTAATCATGTCTTTCTCTTTTATGTGCAGCCAAGACATTTTTTTAATCCAGGAAAAATGTTAAATCTGATTGCCTGCTTCTAATGATTATCACCTTATGAGTTTTTGGCACCTAGATTGCGCTGGGGCAACTTAGTTGAATTTCACAGCGCTCCATAGGAAATACATGGCATAGCTCATCGGTAATACTATATCCGCACCATAGCAGCTGTAAGAGACTCGACAGTACAACCGGCTTGGTGAGGAGCCATTAGTTTATTGACGTAAACACAATCCCGCACATGCGCAGTACATACTGATATCACCTAGGGGGAGCTCTCGCGCTACTAAAGCGCTGTTCTCAATCACTATACATTACATCTCCCCTCTTCCGATAAACAAACAACTTAAATGACTGCATTACTCTACAATGCTAAAACACTTTACTCTATTCAAACTACTAGTTTGTTTCCTTATCTAGCCTCACTTAACTAACACAACTTTCAACAATAACCTAACTTTAGTAAATCACAACTATGACTAAACATGTCTCACTTGGAAGGAGAGGTCACTAGTACATCACTTCCCTCAGGTGTCTTTACCACACCTGTCCCTAACTACAGACTCAGTTTGTTGGGAGGCTTAACTACTCTGCCTCGTCTTGTAATGTACTGCTCAGTACGCTGTGTTCTGGGAGGGCTCGCAGGTTCTTCAAGAGGCGAGCGAGGAGGGTCAGGGGGAGCTGCTGCTGGTAGCTCCTTTTCAGCTGGTAGACCCAACGGTTCAGTCCATGGCTCTGGACTGACCCTGTGACGTGGCCTGTTTGCCTCTGGGGTGCTGGCGCGAAGGTGTTGACTATTACGCCGGTACACTTTGTTTCCACAGTCCACTACATAGGAACGTGGAGCACTGTGTGGTCTGACCACCACTCCGGGGGACCACTTGCTGTTGCCAGGATACGGTTGCATTCTGACCTCATCACCAGGCCTCAGGGCCACGCGAGGTTTACCTGCTCTCTTTTGATCATGATAGAACTTTTGTACATCCTTACTTTTGTCTAGTAGACGTTTGACTTTGAGGGGGTCGTAGGCTGTTGGTGTGAGTAGCACACGAGCGGTAGGCAGCTTGTTGCGAGGCCTTCTGCCCATGAGCAGTTGAGCTGGTGACAGACCCACTGACTCGAGTGGTGTCGTCCGATAGTCCAACAGTGCAAGGTGTTTGTCTGGAGCCTTACACCAGAGCCTCTTGACGGTCTGCACTGCGCGCTCTGCTTCACCGTTTGAGTGTGGTGTGTGGGGTGAAGACGTCTTGTGTGCTATTCCATAGCTCTCACAGAAGTCCTTGAATTCCTCGGACGAGTACTGTGGACCATTGTCTGTCCTGAGATTGGCTGGGATCCCATGTCTGCTGAACTGGGCTTTCAGCACCTCTATGCTGGTGCGGCTGCGCTGATCTTTAAGCTCACCTACTTCAATAAACTTTGAATAGTAATCTACTAGTATGAGATACTGTTTACCTTCAAACTCAAACAGATCTGATGCTACCTCTTCAAATGGCAGTTCTGGTGTCTCAGTTGGCTTGAGTGGCTGCCTGGGTAGCTTGTTTTGGAATTCAGCACACTTGCTGCAGTTTCTAACTACCTCTGCTATCTCGGCACTCATGCCTGGCCAGTATAGCACTTCTCTGGCTCTCTGCTTGCTTTTCACAATCCCTAGGTGAGACTGGTGTATCAGCCTTAACATGTGTTCTCTCATAGTGGGCGGTACTACTATACGTAGTCCTTTGTAGACAATCCCCTCCAACACTACAAGCTGACTTCTTGAGTCCCAGTATGGCTGAACCGGGACGGGCACTTCCCGCCTGTGGTCTGGCCAACCACGCTGGATTGTCTCCTGGAGAGCGCTAAGCTCTTCTTTTGTGCGCTCCTTCAGCTCCGCGTACCTCTGGTCACTAACTGAGACGAAGCTGAGCATGGACACACTCTCTAGGCTGTCCATCTCCGGCGTGCTCTCTGTGAGCTGTGCTCTGGACAACGTGTCCGGCAGCTCCATATCCTTCCCTCTCCTGTACTTTACTGTCATGTCGTACCACTGAAGGCGGAGACGCATTCTCTGGATGCGCATAGGTGTGGAGAGCAGCGACTTCTTAAAGATGTCTTCGAGAGGCTTGTGGTCATTGAACACTGTGACATGTGTTCCAAATATGTAGTTGTGGAACTTAATACAGGCATGGACGATGGAGAGCATCTCTTTCTCAATCTGCGCATAGCGCGTTTCGGCATCGGTTAGTGACCTGGACGAGAATGCAACAGGCTGACCATCTTGGAGCAAGACAGCTCCTAATCCACTGCTGCTGGCGTCGCTGAATATTTCCACAGGTTTGGCTGGATCATAGTACTTTAGTACTGGGGGATGTGTGCACAGCTCCTTGAGCTTGTCAAAGGCTTGCTGCTGTGCCGGCTGCCATGCAAACTCCACATCTCCCTTGAGGAGCTGGCGCAGCGGAGCGTCCACTTCACTGAGGTTCGGTATGAACTTTGACAGATAGGTTACGAAACCTAAAAATCGTCGGACCCCATCTTTGTCGGTGGGCGGGGGCATGCACTGAACCGCCTTTATTTTCGCTGGGTCTGGCTTCAGACCATCTGCCGTGATCAGATGCCCTACATACTGCACTGATGTCTGACGTATGTGACATTTGCTGAAATTCAGTCTTAAGTTGTAGCTAGTTGCTCTCTCAACTACTCTGCGGAGGACTTCGTCATGTTCCTTCCTGGTAGGTGCTGCTACTAGAATGTCATCCATCACACTTATTGCTCCACTGATGCCCTCTAGCATGCAGTCCATTATGCGCTGGAAGATTTCTGGCGAGCACTTCAGACCAAACGGCAGTCTTAGCCACCTGAACCTTCCGATGGGTGTGTTGAAGGTTGTAAGGAAGGATGATGTCTCATCTAATTTGATTTGCAGAAATCCCGACTTAGCATCTAGCACTGAAAATACTTTGGCATTAGGTATTGAGGAGACAACTTCTTCTACGGTGCGCATGGGGTGGTGCTCCCTCTTGATGGCTTTGTTCAAGTCACTTGGATCTATGCAGATTCGCACTTTGCCATTACGTACTGTTGCCACCATAGAGCTCACCCACTCAGTAGGCTGGTCTACTTTTACGATCTGACCTTCTTTTTCCATCTCATGTAGCTTCTCTACTATTTTCTCTCTGAGCGGCCGGCGGACAGGATGGACCACGCCCTTTGCATCTGAATCTATCTTGATTGTGTACGTGCCTGGGAGAGTCCCAGTGGCACGCGACAGTTCTGGAAACTCCTCCAGTCCCTCTGGAACAGCTTGTGTCTGAATGCTATCTGTAGCACCACATTCTCTTTTCTCTGCTCTGCTCTGTAGTGAGTTAAGACGCATGATCAGGCCTAAGGCCTCAGCTGTCCTACCACTAAGTACATTCTCCTGAGCTATGTCTACTATTTCAAACTCTGCTCTCGTTTCATATCTTTTATAGCTTACTTGCAGGTCAACTGCAGCAACAGGTTTAAGTTTGTGGTTCGAGTATGAGCGGAGTACTCTCTTGGAGCGTCTAAGCTCACCTGTGTGCCTGAGTAACTGGTAGCTGTCTAGAGTCAGTGTATTGCACTTGGCACCTGTGTCTATTCTGAACTGCACTTTCTGAGATAGCACTTCAACTTTTACTGACCATTTGTCCTTTCCATAACCATCCGTCTGTGTTAGACTTATATTCAAGAAATCTTCTTCTTCTGTATCTTGATCTGACTCTACACTCACTGAGTTTACTGCACGCTTTCTACACACTGCTACCCAGTGGTTCGGTTTGTGACAGTAAGAGCACACAGAGCCTTTAGCTGGGCACTTTCCTTCGTTCCATTTGTGCTGGGGGTCTTTTCCACAACTTGTGCAGCTTTTCGTCTGGTTAACATAGTCTTTTGGCTGTCCCTTGAACACTCCCTTGTGTGTTGGGCGCTTTGTCTTAGCTGAGACTGTTAGTACTTTTGGATCCTCTTCATCCCTAACTATTTTTATCTGCTTTTTAGACATCTCAAACTGCTGCGGAATCTCTATAGCTTTAGCTAGCGTTAGCTCTTCGCCTCTGTCTAGCAGTCTTTCCTGTACCCGCACTTCTCTGACTCCAGCAATTATTGCATCAATTAGCATGTCGTCTGCATCTGCATACTCACAGTCCATTAGTATTAGCCTCAAGTCTTTCACAAAGTGATCAAAACTTTCACTCTGCCCTTGCTTCCTCTGTTTGAAACGATGTCTGGCTATTCTCTTGTTCTTCCTTGGTCTGATATAGTTAACAAACTTATCGATTACCTTGTCCGGATCATCTTTCTCACCGTCTGCCCAGGTTAGCGTCTTGTATATTTCTCTGCCTTGCTCGCCGATCCACGTGCCTAGCCAGCCTGCCTTCTGCTTAGCTACTAGCGCGGAGAGAGGACCGTCAAATACAAACGCGACGTGACTCCTAAATGTCAAACTCTTGATATAAATCCGGAGCATCCCAGTCTATCTTGGGGTGCTCAAACTGTGAAGCCATCTTCCACTTTTTCAGTTAATTCAGACTTCTGACACCATGTAAGAGACTCGACAGTACAACCGGCTTGGTGAGGAGCCATTAGTTTATTGACGTAAACACAGTCCCGCACATGCGCAGTACATACTGATATCACCTAGGGGGAGCTCTCGCGCTACTAAAGCGCTGTTCTCAATCACTATACATTACAGCAGCCATCTTGCGGTGGTGCCACTTGCGGAAAAACCAAATTGAATAGGGTTGAATGAAACCACGTTGCCTTTCTAGTTCTTATACAGTTCTGTGGAATTTACCAATTCGACCCAGATAAATTTTTTAGCTGTAAATTACACTGGAACAGTATAGAACACATGGTTGCCTAAATGGCTCAAAGTCATCAAGGGTCTGACATATCAAACAAGCCTTAAACCATCACTCTGCTGCCAGATATGCAGTAGATATGGATTGACAACTTGAAGGGTTTCTTCTCCTGACTTATTTTTCCATAGAGTTCAATAGAAAAATTTGTCAGGAGAAACAACCCTTAAAGTGATCCATCCAAAGGTGACTGTCTCAGCGAGAACAGAAAGGAGACCAGAACGACGAACAAAAATAGCAACAAAAAAACCCAAATCCTACAAAGGAACTCTAATGCAAACTATAGAGGCAAGTCCCGCGTTACTTTAAAGCAGAGCAATAAAGTGAAGTGGTCGTCTGTACCTATACCTTACCGGCTTTGTGGCAATGAAACAATGACAACACAGAAGCTCTGAAATAGAAAGACACAGGGCTTAAATCAGAGCCGGTTTTTGGCATAGGCAGTATAGGCAAATGCTAAGGGCGCCACCACCCAGAGGGGGCGCAACAAATGGGAAAAATAAAATAAAAAATTTAGCTTTAAAAAAAATATATATAATTGTAATAATTTTTGACTAATACTACTAGTTAACACTGTTATTTCGAAATATTAAATAACCCCACAACAACCAGCGTAGCTCTATAGCATAGCCTATTAAATAATAATAATTTCTTAGTTCATGTCACCCCGCCCCCCTCCAGCCAGGCAATTAGACTTTACCTGCGCTCCCTCTCTGGGCAATGGTAAAGTGTGGCTATCTGACGTGACCCTTGCATTATATGCTATCAACATGTCGAAAAGACCAAAGCTGTCCGGTGCTCAGGGAAGGAAAAGAAGGAAAGAAGAGGAGGAACAACGTGAAAAGGGCAGAGGTACAGTAGCGTTAATGTGATGAAATTAATTGTCTAGTGCTCTCTGACTTTAGGCGCATCCTGCCCCGGTACCGGGGGCGCTTGGGTTGAAGAGGATAGTGCCAGATAACTTAAGTTAGCTAGCTAATATTACTGTAGCCGAGCCGAGAGTTACATTAGCTAGTCACTAGTCACTCACACTAGAGTGCGGATTGGGCCGCATATTTCTGTCCGAACCCGACCGAGTCCGAGATAGTAGTAACCGAGCCCGACCCGAACCCGACAGGAATTCTGCTTTTTATGTCCGAACCCGACCTGAGCCCGACGCAGTTAATGTAAGGCACTGAAGCGCTGACATAGTGTTTCCCTGTCACGCAGTTGTTGTTACCATGGTTACAGCTTCCCTGTTTAGTGGACACTGGGCACCTAAATGACCGTCAAAAAATAAAATTATATATTTATAATAAGGTTGTTCTTGTGTTGAGTGTGCGGTTTACACTGAACCATCAATTATTGGACAAAGCTCAGTGTGCCACTTCTCTTTTTTTGGACGTACTCTTGCTGCAACCTGCACCTCTATTGGAGAGACACGTGTACGTTGAACTATTTTTCTGTTGGTAATCATACTTTTATTTGAATACAGTTTTTTGGTACTCTACCCGCCTCTGCTGGCCATTGTGAACGTTCCTTTGCACATTGTTTAATTGCATTTGGAGGTTGTTTCTGGACTTGTGAAAGTAGCTTTTTGTTCTCAGTTGCCGATTAAAGCCGTGTCTTTTATTTTCGGTAATGATTTAGCTGGAGAAAATGTGTTTTCTCTGCCTGAAGTTACGAATGAGCCTAGCATGAATGACAGTACTGATAACGTGGCATGATAATTTCTCTCTGTTTTCACTGCGTGTGTAGTGACACACACAATATTCGGTATCATTTTTATTTATTTCACACTATATTTTCACCAAAAACAACTTGAAGCACCATGTGAAGTAGGCTAACCCATCCTAATTAGTAGTTCAAAAGTAAAATGTTCGCTAGTTGTTCGGCCGCCGTGACCGAGCCCGACCCGAGCCCGAACAGTTTAGTCCAAGCCCGGCCCGACCCGTCGGGCCCCGTCGGGTTCGGGTCGGGTATCCACCCTCTAACTCACACACACACATCAGCTCTATCAGTCACTCTGCACCTTCTTGCTAGCTAGCTGGACAGCGGCAAGAGAATGGTCGCCTCATCTTGAAAAATACATAGACTATGCGTGCATAACAGTAGCCTACATAAAATAAAAGTAGGCTACATAACAACTAATAAAAATAAGAGAACTGTAGTACCAGTCATCATCAGGGAAATTAGGTCTATTCAGCAGGTGTTAGTCCTGTGTCATACTGTAGGCTACATTTTTATTGACATCTGGTTACCCTGTAATCAAAATGCTATTCCTTTTCATCTCCTTTATAATTCATTGTTGTAGTAAGCCTTTGGTTTGTTGTGTTACAGTTCATAATCTCTAAAGTTAGTTTATATAGTTAGTTACATCAGTGTTTTAAAGTGCATATCATTAATGTTAATGCCAAATAAGCTTTCCCATTATGCTATATTAATATTACACTGCAGTTTACTGCTTTTTTTGGACTGTAAATGTAAATCTACATTTCATTGTAATGACAATAATGTTTAATTAAATTTCCATTAGTATGCATGCCCATCTTATGTACAGTATAGCAGACATGCATCTTTTTAAGTTTTTCATCTTTATTCTTGTAAAAAAAAAAAAAACTAATAGACTAACACCCAATGGTAATACACTCTTCTTCTATATTTTACCTTACTTTATTTATGGCAGTAGGCTACTGGTTTCTTTAATATATATATTAAAGATAATATATTGTAAATATCTATAATAATAATGTCACTTGTTCACTGTTTTGATGTTAACTGTTTGATTTTGTGGGTTATTTTCAGTAAAAGAAAAATGTGAAAGCAAAAGTGTGAGTGCATGTTATTGGTAGTGAATAAACTGTGATGCAAGGGGGCGCCAGATAAAATCCTGCCTAGGGCAGCCAATTGGTCAGAGCCGGCCCTGGCTTAAATAGTCGGTGGAACACCTGAACAGGTGAAGGTACTGAGTACCAGGTAGCAGAAAAAACCCGGCGAGGACGCCAGACCGAAGCTGCAAAAACAAATACAGCCGAGAATGAACGGCAACCTGAGAAACAAGTGACAAAATGTTGGTTTATCACACAGCTGTCTAAGGCAAACCGGTGAACGGAAATCTATTGCCTTTTACGGTAAGTCCTCCCTGTTGTTAAGGCTAGTTAGTAAACAACGGGCTGGCTAGGCTCATCGTAACGTTTAGGCTACCTTGTTTCCTTTCTAGATTTTAGCATTTAGCCTATAATCCCCAAACACAGAGAACTAGGAAATGTCGCTATCTGTATCTAGCCTGGTAATTGCCTGACGACCGAAATCATAGACAACCATTGAAGTTGAACTATAAATTCAATGATTTGACAGTCCCCTGTAACGCCTTTTTCTTTGAGGCCCCGCCTTGATGGGCATGTTTTGACAGTTTGCATGTTCAGTTTGGAGTTTTGGCAGGGTTTTTGCTTGACCACATAGAAATGATCATGTAAACGGATGCAATGCCATTGCATTTGAATTATGTCACTCTTGTGCTGCCAAGCATGAAAACAATATGATAAATGGAGAATTTAATTATCATTTCCTTTTTGTCATGGATCATGCGATTGCAATAAAAAACTGCTAATGGGAATGTGGTTTTTAATTTTCATTTAAATTATGGCAGGGTTGTGTCCTAGAGGGTGAGAGAAAATAAATGTGAAATGGATTTGCATTAACATTTTTAAATTGTCAGATAAAGTGCGTACATTAACTTGAAAATGAAAACGCAAAATGGCCTTTTGCATTTTCATTAGAATTATGTCATGGTTTTTGTGCACATCAAATGTAAACAAAATGCAATTGCCGATTTGCATTTTCATTTGAATTTTGGTGCGGATATGCTTCCATGTATAGTAGCCAACATTAATGTTAACGTTACATAAATAAATAACGTTAGTGTAGCCCACTTTTCTGCTGACCAATTTGGATTGCGTTAATCTAGCAGTGCCTTGTCTAGAAGGGCAATCCAAACCCTCTCCATGGTAACGTGGGGATTCCTCTGTTTTTATCGTAAAGTGATATGTCAATGTGCAGTAAAATACTTAAGAAATCCCCTTCCTTGAGGTGTTTTATGCAAAGCACTTACATGATTCCCTTAGGTAAAATCTACTGCAGGTTTTCACTCCAACCCTAACAAAGCACACCTCATTCAACAGCTAGAGATCTTATTGGGCTGCTAATTAATAGAATCAGGCTTTGGACAGGAGCCCTGATCAGGGGACAACAGTTCTCTCAACCAGCAGTATTATCACTGGGCCTTCTGGCTCTGTCTCAACTGCTATAACAGCTAATCCATGCTGCTGCTAAGAAGCTACCCTTTTTCTATGGTACAGCTGATAAATATATTATGCATCAGTAATATGCAATCAATATTGTGTGTTCCAGCAATTAAATTACTTTTTGAACACGCACTGTATTTATGACAAATTTCAATCTGGGTTTTGTGCTCACCATCACACAGAAACTGCATTGGTTAGGGTGGTCAATGACGTAAAAATAAACATAGACTCGAATAAGCTTTCTATCTTGGTGCTGTTGGATCTGAGTGCCACTTTTGATACGGTTGACAACCACATTCTTCTTGACAGACTTGAGAAGTGGGTTAGCCTCTCGGGCCCGGTTATAAACTGGTTTAGGTCATATCTGACTGGGAGACGTTTTTATGTTTCCCTGGGCAATCGTATGTCAAACCAATTTGAAATATTATGTGGGGTCCCCCAGGGGTCTATTCTTGGGTCTCTATTGTTTAATTTGTATATGCTTTCTCTAGGGGATATTATTAGAAAGTGTAACATTTTTACAAGTACGCTGATGATACTCAACTGTATATTTCTTTATCACTCAATGACGTTAAGTTTTTTAATTCAATGTCTGGTTTTAAGATATAAGTTTATGGATGTCCCACAGCTTTTTTAAACTAAATGCAGCTAATTCAAAATGCAGCAGCATGAGTTTTAACAAAAACAAGAAAGAATTAACATATTAAACCTGTCCTAAAGTCAATACACTGGCTACCTGTTAGGTCCAGAATTGATTTAAAAATAATTTTATTGGTTTACAAATCTCTTAATGGCCTAGCACCACAGTACATGATATGCTCTTAGATTATGAGCCTATTAGATCCCTTAGATCATCTAGCACAGGTCTTTTACTTATTCCAAAAGTTAGAACAAAAACTGTAGCTTTTAGTTTTTACGCATTCTCTTTTTGGAATAACATGCCAGTTGACCTTAGAAATACAAAATCAGTACAGAGTTTTAAGAAAAAACTGAAAACACATATTTTCAGTGCAGCTTTTGATTAAAAACATTTTTTATAGTTTTACTTAGATTTTATGGTACTTATGTTTTGCTTGTGTAAAGCTCATTGAGTTGTTTTCTGCCTGAAATGTGCTCTATAAATAAAATTTGATTTGATTTGATATTATTTCTTAAGGCTACTTTTATCCAAGTGCAATTTCCTTGCTCGAGGTTAGCATGTGTCATGGTTCGTGGGTTTTTATTTTATTTTCCGTTGCGGTTCTTGTCTTTATTTCCCTATTGAGAATCTATCTATTTTTTTCCATGTTCCATTCTGAGGTTTGCTTACCCTCATCATTGTTTTCACCTGTGCATCTACCTGCGGGGTATTTGGGTTCCTCACTTCCGCTTCCCCGGTGCTTTTTTATTTTATTCTTTGCTGTTCTTTCTGAAACAGTCTTTGTTTGTTTTGTTTGTTTTACACTTTTCCGGCCATTCGAACTTATGTGCCGAAGGTGTTCTTTTTTTTGCCGTTTTGGTTCTAGTATTGAGCTTGAGAGATTTAGTTTGTGTTTCACTCGTTATTCGAGTTTGCCCTATTTTAGTGGGTTGATTTTCGTTTGGCTGTTTAGCCGCAAGAAATTCATTTCCTGTCTTTTCTTTTTTTGCATTTATTTTTTTATTCCCTTTATTGGTCCTCACTCGTGAGTGACTTGTTTCTGATCCCCCTACCTTCGCGTTTGATTATTCACCACTAAAATCCATGACAAGCATGACCTTTTTTGCAATCTTTACAGGTGTTACAGGTTTCAACGGGGAAAATTACCATTTAAATTTGAAAATCTTGCACATTGGACATCTGATTAAAGCATTTTGAACCAAGTACCGAGTGCAGCAGGTATTGTATCTATCTTTGTATATTGAAGTAAAGAGGAGATAATTAACACAAACGACAATAAAGACATTTCCAGGCTTCGCTATTGTTTTGGCACACTGCTGTCTCCCATCTTATCTTAATTGGCACAAGAATATCCGTTGCATGCATCTCTAGTTGTTGATTATAGTTGTGTAGTTTTTTTGGTTAATTAGTCTTTTATTTCAAGAAACAAGCCTCTTCTCAGTCTGATTCAATTGTTTAAAAAAACCCAACAAACAAGATGATCTGTTGTGTGCTTAAGAGTGTGTTGTGGTGAATTAATACTTACCTGTAGTGAGATTGCTCTGGGAGAGGAACTGATCTCATAATTTCTGATTCTGGAAAATCTCCTGTTCTTGTTTAGAATTTATTTTGGAGAGGTAATTTTGACCACGGTTTGCAGCGGGAAAAACTGAAAGGCGGCAGAATAAATCGGAAGCCTCCCCAGGGACCCCACCTCATTGGATCGTATAACGCAGAATATGTTGTTTATAATCTGTAAAATGCATCTTATCTGCTGTCGTCCAACAGGGATCTACTGGTTTATGGTGCATTTCAACACGTAAGTGCTTAATGCAGGTCATTGATTGGCTAAAGAGGTTTTTTCCCATCTTCTTTTCCAAGGCCTCATTTGGCAGTTAATTGAAAGAAACCCACAAAAACCGCAGGGCCACTCTGACCCTAGCGAGCTAAATTAAGCTTCAACCTTGGATCACAAAGCCGACTCACTTTTAATCGGGGTATTGCCACGGGAACTTACTCTGCATGGCTAACCTGCTCTGGGGCAGGTCATGTTCAGGATAACCAATTGAAACATATAAAAGTACCGCCCTTTGACTAATGAACTCCTTGGCTTTGGGGAAAGGCGTCTCCATTCCAATGGATCCCGTAGAGATATGTGCAGATACTGAGGGAATCTCTTCACAGAGCGAGATTAGTGAGTTCCGGAAAATGCTTGAGAGACTTTTTAAATGTGATTTATGGGATGTGATTGCTTCAGCAATATTTTAAACATGCTGTATCAAGTTTAATGTTTAGGAGCTTTAGGATGCAGTAATACAGTTGTCACATTAGTAATAAACTGTATGACAATGTACTGAGAGTATAGATTTATTTCATATGTGTGGTAAGGTGAATAAGGTATTAACTAGCCTAACGAATTCAACGTACACCACAAGTTTCTTTTTTGTTTTGTTGCAAAAGCTCCTTCCTGGCTTTGTTGGAGGCAACGGTGCTGCTTTTTGCTCATAGGAATTTTTTCTTATGGTTTCCATCACATACCATCAGGTTACCATGAAATAACATCACAATCCATTCGATACCAGTAGTTTAACATTAGAACTACATTAGTATAAAATTGGATCACCATCAACGACCATTAGATTCCATTAAAACACAGTACACACCATTAGATCACCAGTGGAGACCAGTAAGCACCATTAAAAAACATTAGAAATTCTCTCATGGTTTGTAATGTTTTTTTCAGCAGGGGGGACATTTTGCATGTCATCATCACATGTTTGTTTGCACTGTAAAACCCAGAGGGGAGTGAAAAAGTTTGAGGTTTATTTAAAATGTTGAAAAGGGAAGAACTTTAAAAAAACTATTTAAAGTAGTAGGACTGGGAATAGCTAACTAAAATCTATAATTTTCTGTCATGGGAGGTATGTTGTAAAACAATATAAAGTTCTGTAATCGGGGTGAACAGAGATATGTCCAGTCATTGTAGTTTACTACTGCATGTCACTAAGCACACGTATGCGATCATGCAATGGATAAACAAGTGTCCAAACAAACACACAAAAACAACTCCTTTCTGTAGATTTTCCAGCTGCTGTGGAGAAACTTGGCATTCTTTGCCCAAATTTAGGTATCAACTTTTCTGGATGTGCATTTGCCTGAGGAAGCCCCAGGGTTTTAGTGAAAAGACGGTGAGTTAAAGTAACATTCTGTTAACTGTGAGTGGGAAGGATAAGGGAAGGCGTGGGGGAGTTCCCGGAAGTGAGATGGGGGGTCAGAAGTGAGTCAGTCTACACTGTGAGTTGTAGCACGTATGCTACCAGGAAATGGCGCATACAAGTATTAGTTTCACTCTAGTAAAGATGTGATGATTTCATTCCTGCTTCACTCACAACGGAATAATCTCTGACATCTTCAGTTTGTTGTTAGGCCATCATTTAAAACGGCACAATCTGGAACATTTTTCCAAACTGTATTTCAAATTTTAAATGTGTAGGATCCTTACAATATTCTTATTAACCTTGCCTGTCAGGCTCATAACTTTGAGTCTGACCAACTTCTCCCTCCAGTATAGTATGATCATTAACTTGATTTGCTCATGAACCGATGTTGCTAGTACTAGTACTAGGCAGGATGGCAATTGCATGTGGCCGTTTAATGCTGGAATGTTCTCTGGTGGTGTGTCGGTCAATGATGTGAAGGCTAGCCAAGCTAATTTATCTTATAACTATCCAGTTTCACGGCCCTAGTATAGTATGTGCAAAATGCATTGGAAATGATGGATTTTGACAGCAGGGGGAATTATCAATAAATCAATCAAATTCTATTCATGTAGTGCATTTTACAAAAACCTTGTCGCAATGTGCTTCACGGTATACGCTGGAAGAAAGCCGAGCAAAGCAAACCAGAGTGGACAGTGGCAAAGAGAAACTCCCTGGGTGGCACCTAGGTGGAACCCTTGGGATGAACCAGACTCAAGAGGTAGAGGCCATCCTCCTCTGACCGGCTCTGGTTGTGGTTTCATAGAAACAAGGCCAAACAATTTTCAGTCCACAGGGCAGAGGTGGTAGTCTTGAGGTGGGGTGAATAGGCGGGGGTGGGGCAGACAGCCCAATTGGTGGGAGTAGAACACAAAGAATAGGGAGTTAAAGAAGAGCGATTGGTAGAAAACAGATACAGAGAGGAGAGTGGGCAACATAACTACTAGGACAGACAGAGAATCCACACAGGCACGAGAGTGGTAAGAAACCTACCCACCCCACAAGTGCCTGTTACTAGTTATGGATGCATTAGTAAATGCAATCATAGGTTTGAAGGCTTGAAATGAAACATATGTGGGAGCTGCAATGACAGTGAGTCAGAGCACACACCGTTTATGGAAAATCCCTGCCTGGGAATTTTCCAGCCTTATGACCGATTACATTTTCTGGTTTTTCAGTTCCCGCCCCAGAGAACGACCAGTGTGAATTCCGACTTCTCAAAGATCGAGACAGGTTCCAATAAATATGATTCATTTGAGAGCATAATTCACGATCGCAATGTACAAGTGCACCAGACAAGGCAGGGAAAATACCCAGAAATGTGTGATTTCTGTCTTTACACTTTTACACCACATTAACCTATCTACTCTCCAATCACAGGGACAGACCATTTTCATGCCACTGTATAGTGCAAAAGCTGCTTGTAACCCAAATGCCCTGCTCTAAATGAAGCTTTGAGAGTCTCCAGACTCCATCGCCTGTAAAGCCACTCCAATTTACAAGGCCATGTAAGGTGCGAAAATCAAACGCCTAATCATCCTGCCATTAACTTGTCCAGTGCTTTGTGATGCAACTGTAAAAAAAAAAAACGCACCAGATAAAAGACATTCTGATAAATCGATTGAATGTTTAGCAGTGTCCTTCGCCTTCTGCCTCGCCGATATAAATAACTTTTTGTCTCAGTTAAACTGTTCAGATGCTCAAATTCTGCGTATATCCTGTGAGAATGCAGCGGTTCCGGAGGCTCTGCTGTTTCCCCAGGCGACGGTACGTTTGAGTCCACCGCAGGCCTGAAAATTCTGTGCGTCTGCTGCGGTTCTCGCTTTGCACTCATAGCAGGTTTTTTTCTGGGTTTTTTTTAAATAGGAGGGGGCTGACGACGTGGGAGGGGCCTGGGTTCGCTTCCCCTTTCTGTACTTTTGAATTATTATCTCTCAGAAACGCATGAGCAGTGGTGAGGACTACCTTCTCTCTCTCTCTCCCTCTCTCTCTCTGTCTCTCTCTTTTTCTTAGATGCTTATCGCAGGCCAGGATATAACTGGTCATTAATAACCGGCTTGAAACCCTTTTCACGTTCATTGTGGTTACCATGTTTACATCTGGCCACGGGCAGAGCTGTGGATGGGGCACGTGTAGGTGACCTGACGGAGCTGGACGTTTTGGAGAGGGAACAAAAATACTGGGTACCCCTGAGACCCCAGTCAGGAACCATCCGCCATCAACAGCACTGCTACTCAACAGGTGAGCGCACATTTTCTTATCCTTGTGAACAGGTGTTTCATTATGATAATCACACATTGTTCAGCCATTTAGTCAAATGCTTTAGGGAAAATAATAATGTAATACATTTTTTTTACATTAATAATGTTTATTAATTAATCTTTAAAAAAAAAAATATATGTATGGATTTCAAACCTGAAGTTAATTCACCAAGTATACTGTGTCATAGTTAGCTCAAAGGCTAACTTTCATCTTTAGTCCCTAGGCATCTTTGTGCAATATGACATAAATGTTTTAGATTCGAGTTTTTAGGCTAGGGCATCTCAGAAATGGAAATCTTCTGCTACCTCAAACTCTTCCAAGGCATCATCGATGGCACTGCACTGCACTGCGGGTGCCCTCAGACGGCTTTCACGGACTCGCAAAAAGGTGCAGGCGTATTTCACGTATCGCTTTAACGTAACTGAACGACTATTTCAAATAAAACCACCTTCAGTAATGAAAGGTCACATACTGTAGGGAAAGAGATCGCAGCGAGAAACTCAGTCAAAAGTATCCATTTTCTAAACCTTTCAATATTTCTCACGGTACATTCAATACAGTTCAAAGCTATGATTTCTCTTCTTCCTTGGAGATCTGGTAGTATGTGTTGTTTGACACATACTACAAAACAAATTGTACAATATAAAGATTATATAATATCATGTATGACACAAAGAAAGTGAACATGATTAAATCATGTGAGAGAACATGCTATCCAGTCTTTGGAATATAAAAAAACATTGTCTGTTTTAAATTGTAGTTTCAGTTTTAAAACAGTCATAATGAATATCAAAAACACTTATTCACATCCTCAAACTTCTCCAGGCAGAAATTCTGTGCACAAGACGGGATTACAGAAAGGACAACCCACTTTTTTTCATCGTTTTGTTTCTTTAGTCCAACAAATTGGCTGCACTTGACAAAATGGATTATTGGAATGTTATTTCTTTAAAACAAACTCAAATGTCAAATCCACATCTGTGTGTCTTCAGAGATGATTAAATGATCTATAATTGAAATATTCCAGTCACTGCTCTCTCTCCCTCCAATTCTGTTTGTTAACATTACTTTATTTCTGTGATAAATAATTTGATTTAGGTAATGGATCCACATCTTTTGTCATAGCAACCTAATAGGAGAAAATACTAGGACTGATCTGGTCTTGAGTAACCAATGACTGCAGAGGCCTGCTGTTGTGTACCAGCTCAGTAATGTTTTCTTCAGTGACACCACCGGGGTTTGTCCTGAAGAATAACATGATTTAAGAACAAAAAGTGAAAAAACAGATGCTTACACCAAATGCTTATACCTCCCTGTGCAGTCGTGTTCTCATAAGCTCACTCTCACTCAAACACACAACAATAAAACACAGAAGAAAAGAATGTAGTTCACACAGTTGCCCGATTCATTAAAATAATTTTATAAAAGGTTTGTCAGGAAAATAAAATGTTTACCGCTATAGCCCTTAGCACCTTGGATGCACTGCACGTGTTTCGCTTGACTAACAGCATCCTGGAAATCTTTATTTTGCAAGATTGTGACGAAGAGTTTCGTGGGAATATTTCTCCACATGCCTCAGATGGCGGAAAAATAGGGGAAGACTACTAATCACGTGTCTCATCCTCTCAAAATACCACAGCAGACCACCGTGGCCTCACCCCTTATGGAAATGTAATATACTGCAGTGTATTTTAAATATAATGGGATGGTAATTTTGATATATTTATCATACTGCAGTATTTTTTCTTTTCATAAGGGACTAGCCGGCTGATACTCTGAATATTTCCCTCCTGACTTTTGGGTACGCGCAGGACGTCTGCTTAAAATGTGCTGAGGTTTCATTAGGGGAAATATCAGATAACTCAGGGATGCTTTCCTTTATGAAGGTAAGGATGGTGTCAATTAAATTGTATGGCGATGGTCCATATGAATCTATAGGACATTTAAACACCACGCTGTACAAAAAGAGTTGAGAATACTCTAAATTCTTTAGTTTTGAGCTTAAGTTAGATTTTTTAAGTTATGATGACAACTACCATGAATTAGTTCAGAAAACAATTTCATTTTTAGAAAAACAACACTCAATTTTAAGTTTTTCTGACAAGAACATTTTCTAGTGAATGTTAGTGGGCATAACTTTACTTCAAAATCTAAGTTAAGCTGAAAACTCAAAAAAAGAGTGACGTAAGTTGCCTTGAAATTTTGAGAATTCTCAGATTTTTGTTTACAGTTTGTATATTTTCCTCCTGACCTTGGCACGTGAGCAGGGCGTCCTGCTTGAAATGTGGTGAGGTTCCATCAAGGGAAATACCAGCATCTTCTATTTTTAATATCCAATTTCCAATTTCACTGCGGCAGCGTTATAGTGAAGTGTTGTGCCGCGTTTACCAAACTGTGAGTTGTGACCCATTGCTGGATAGTGGGAGGGGTTGCTGTAAAAATAACATGCTGCAATAGAACTGTTTCAATTGCCACGCATACCTGCCCATTTAAACACCGCACTTATTACCTGAACTGAACATGCAGTTTTGACTCCGTATTTGAACACAGTATGTTCGTCTACGTCTGGAATAAGGCAGGGGTGTGTTCCAGGGAATGTATTGGCCTATTAAGGGGCTTATGAAGTTTGGGACGGGGCAGAACAGGGTCTCTATGGTGGACTTATACTCTTCGCTCTGCTCACACCAAGGCTTCTAAGGCTTAATCTCAGGGCAAGTGTGAGAACAGCACAGAAAACATTAATGTGCTAATATGTATGTTCGTGGTGCAGTACCCAGGATATTCATTCTGATCCTATAGATGTTTACTTGGTAACATAAGATAACGATTGACGCCTTATTTACCTTCTAAGCGTGTGAATGCTCCCTAACCAGCCTGGGAAAATACACCCCACATCTTTAGGAAACCACCTAAATCACAGATGTGTTTTTCCATTTCTTTGTTCACTACTTGTTGCTGACACATTTGCTTTGCCAAACTGAGGCTAAAGATTTTTTAGATGCTCACGTTCAGCAGTGCTTTTGATTCTGTGTCTTCACAAAGAATCCCCCCCCCCCCCCACATAACACACACATTCATGTACACACACACGAGCACGCACGTGCACACACACAAACAAAAAAGGCTTGATTGTCCAGATTGTTCTAAAGTAGTTATATTCATGATCACACATATACCTGGTATTATCATTTTAATCATAATTTCATGATTACATGTCAATATAGTTTCTAAAATAAGCATGTTTCTGTTGTCTGCTGATGACGCCGTGTTAGTTTTTTTAAAATAAATATATATTTTCAAACTAGGTTTGGATAAACTAAGAACTGATAGAACAGGAGCCTTTATGATTGCAAGAAAGAACAGCGGCATGGTATTAATCTTTGTTTCTTCAGAATGTTTCGCCCACACTTAGAGTACAGTACAGCTCTCACAGGGTGGCAATATGGCGTGCAGATGGTGGATTTATGTCCAACGTGCAGTACAGGAACACAAGACTTTCATTAGTACCAGACAGTGTGGTGTTTGACCCACAACATTGATCATTTCTCCTTTATTATATACCAAAACTCAGAGCCAATCGAAGCTAGGAAGGTGTTAATGGACAGCTGGTTACTCTGCCGCCTCAAACTGAAGCCCGCCCCCGGCAAACATGATTTTAATAAGCATATTTGTATTACTTATTACAGGTATTTAGATATCCTTATAATGTTGTATATGTTATATATAGCAGAGTTATGGTTTGAGGCTTGTTTGATACGTCAGACTCTTGATGACTTAGAGCCATTTAGCCAACCATGTGTTCCATACTGTTCCAGTGTAATTTACAGCTAAATCTAGTCCCACCCCCCAATTCCCATAGAGTTCCATTCAAATGCAGAGACATTTAGTATCCCTTGTAAAAGTACCAGAAAATAAGATATCAAGAGTCTTTTGATGTTGTTGGGTCACAGACATCAGGAAGTCATGGCATGCAAAGGATATGCAACCAAATATAAATAATTAATACTTAATACCAATAATTGTGGCCAACATGGTTTTGTTAAAAATAATTATTTCTTGATGAGGGATTTTTTTTTCTCATAATAAATTAACGTCAATTAAAGGATGGATTTTTTTAATTTTTTCAGTGTAAGATTAAGCTAATTCACCAAACGGTGAATTTTTTATAACCCTTTTTACTCATCTTTACCAGGGGTACCAACAAATTTGAGCACGTCTGTACATATTTTCAATTTGCAAAGCAATTTATGTTTCTATACTTGCATATGCGTTGCTTTTTTGCCAGGTTCTGGGGGAAAATGTTTTGCATTGATTTTATGTTTATGTTCTATTAATTATAATGCGTTTATTGTTTATATTACTGAATGTTCTGAATATGTATAATATGTATACATGTTGAGATTCATCAATTTTGCTTTACAGATGAAGAGATGGTTATTATTATTATTATTATTATTATTATTATTATTATTATATGTTTTAAATGATTCACAATACAATATTAAATAAAGTGATTTGGGCACATTTTACTTAATGCTCAAAGTTTAGTTAGATCTTTCTATAAATGCAGTACATATATAAATTGAAAACATAAACCTGAGGGGTGTACCACAAAGCGAGATTAAGAGGATAGCGAGCTAAATTAAGCTTCAACCCTGGGTTTTCTATATCACAAAGCCGACTCACTTTTAATCGGGGTATATTGCCACAGCAACTTACTCTGCACGGCTAACCTGCTCCAGGGCAGGTTATGTTCAGGGTAACAGATCGAATAACACGGCGAGATTAGTGAGTTCCGCAAATGATTTTCTGAGTTCTGGAAAATGCTTGAGAGACTATTTTTAAATGAAAAAACGTTGATGTGATTGCTTCAGCAATATTTTTAACATGCTGTATAAAGTTTTTTTTTGAATAAGGTATTAACTAGCTGAACAAATTTAACCTACACGACGAGTGTTTATTTTTACTTTTTTTGCAAAAGCTTTGTTGGAGGCAACGGTGTTGATTTTTGCTCATATGTTCGTATTCGTCCATTCTGTCCGTATCAGTATTTTTCCCCCACAGGAGAGAAATACGTTGCTCTAGTACAGCCCATACTGCACCGTTATAGGCTCGTTGTTGTAGAGACCGCCCCTTTTATGGGAACGCGCACGTACCTTCATTAATAAAGCCTGTGTTCACTTAACAAGTTGATGACCACGTTCGTAGTACCGGTTAAGCCAGATTGGGGTGTTTAGGCTTTCTGAAGCCAGCTAATGCAAAGAAACCCTGGCTATGTTAAACTTCCTTCATAGTATACCCCCCAGAGAGAAAGGAATATATTATTGTTATTAATATTTTTATTATTATTATTATTATTAGGACTTTTTGGAAAATCACTGGCAAATTTTTGATAATTCATTTAATATTTTTTTTGTGACTCTTCAGCTTTTCACAGAACTGTTTCTATTGTAGGCCCAGAGAGATACGTTAACTATGAACAACACAACAGACAACAGCACTTGCGTGGAGATACCAGCCAGCAGCATCAGTGATTTGCTGATGGGCATATACATCCTGGCCTTCATCCTGGGTCTGATCTTTAACCTCCTAACTTTGGGGCCAATCCTACGTCAGGTGTGCAGCTACAATGTACTGGGGGTCTACCTGCTGAACCTGTCTGTTTCTGACCTGCTCTACATTTTCACCATGCCCCTCTGGATCTACTATTACAGGAAAGACCACCACTGGCACCTGGGGATGGTGGCCTGCCAGGTGGCCGGCTTCTTCTACTACTCTAACATGTACGTCAGTATCTATCTGCTGTGCTGCATTTCGGTAGATCGCTGCCTGGCCGTCACCTACCCCCTGAAGTCTAAAGTCTTCCGCCGTTCCCGCTACGCCTGGGCCATCTGCTTCCTGGTGTCTGCTGTGGTCATGACCCTGCACTCCCTGGTGCTGGTCATGGACAAACACGATAACCCCCTGGACAAACACCTGCGCTGCTATGAGAGCTACCCCCTGACTAGCAGTGTGGCGCTTTTCAATCTTATCCGGGTGGGGCTGGGCTTTGTGGCTCCGCTCCTGGTTCTGGGGTTCTGCTATGCGCGGATCTTCTCCAAGGTGCGGCGCAGCAGTGGGGTAGACGAGCAGGTCAAGCGCAAGGTGAAGCTGCTGTCTATCGGCGTGATGGTCATCTTCGCGGTCTGCTTTGCCCCCTACCACCTCCTGCTGCTGGTGCGCTCCTTGGCTTTCTACTGGATGGAAAAGGGGAGAAACTGCACCTTCGAGGCGCAGCTGCACTTCTACTTCTCCTGCATGCTAGCCATGTCCAGCCTCAACAGCGTGGTGGACCCGCTGCTCTATGTGCTGTCCAGCAACGGGGTGAAAGAGGAAATACGCCTTTGCTGCTGGCAGGACAGGAATGTAGGCCTGAAGCCCAAGGGCACCCGCCACCTGTACCAGCAGAAACAGGTCTGCCTCACCAGCCTGACATAATCCCGGACAAGCCCCCTGTTTCCCATCAACGCACGTGTGAGAATGAGCTTGCTCGCACCTACGCGAGAGGGAGAGCCACACAAGTGCATATCCTCCTGTCTGTGTCATATGCGTGTGCGAGGTTGGCATGCATATTTTAACAGGAAGAAAAATCTGAAGGAGGATGTATGCCGATGTGTTTTTAGATGCACGGCTTGGAAGTCAAGCTAGAGCTGGAGCGTGGGAAAGGACAGAAACGCTCCCAGGAGATTCTCCATATAATTTATTCAAGCACCCTCTCAAGTGATGCACCACATTGTTTGGATGCTTCTTTTAAATCATGTAAGGGACACAATGAATTATTAATAGAAGTACCTTTCTGCACAAGCCCTCACACAATGTAATGTTATCGGTATAGTTGAACTGTGATTTCACTTGAAACCATCTTTGTGGGTAAATAGATGCTTTCAACATGTAAAATTACTCTGATTGTGTGTAGCTTCTCTTTTTCTTTGCCTTTTAAAATGCCCAAAATATGTGACATTATTGTTCAAGCTTTTTTTTACAGTGATATTACATTTTATTTATTTTTTTACAGATTTTAGGGCAATTTTAGGGCTTTTTAAAATGAAACAAAGACTGGAAACACTTCAGCTGTTATCAGAAAGCCCATTATTAATAACTCATACTTGTTATGTTAATAAGCTCTTGTAAATGTATGGATGTCAATAGTCTACAATGCCTACAATATTTAATAGAGTTCATGTTTAAATGTACTCATAAAAGTCAAATAAATTCAAGTTCCTGTGAATAGATTCATGAAGTATTACTGTGACATTCGGTCCAAGGAGGACTTGGCCACGCCCACTAGTGGAGAGAGCACACGCACCTGGGCTGTGTTTTTTAATCAGCCCAGATGCTTAAAGTGTGCTTGTCTCCACAGCGCGGGGCCGAGACCAGGAGCACACGCCGAGAGAGAGCGAGTTTGTGAAGTCCGTCTGTTTATTTATTTATTTATTTATTTATTTATTTAGAAAGACTAACAAATCTGGCTGGACGAGCTGAAAAGCTGACAGCGCCGCAACGCGCTGAAAAGCGATTTTGGTTTGATTTAGTTTGTTATTTTGTCTTTGTTGTTTTAGTTAATTGTTTTTCCCTGGAACCTGAGGGGAAAGGGTGAAGAGTGAAGGTGTTTTTATTTATTTTCATGTCTATATGGGTGCGCGCTCTCTCTCTCTCTCTCTCTCTCTCCACATGGTATTTACAGTGCAAACCCGGAACTGCCGCATCTCCCTTCTAGGGGTGTGTCACTGCGCGTGACATAATGGCTCCAAAACCTGGGAGGGATCGGTCTCGACGTAAGCCGAATCAGCTCAGCTGAATTCTGGTGGTGGAGGGGTGTGGCATTCGGTCCAAAGAGGACTTGGATGTGTCTTAGCCATGCCCACTAGTGGAGAAAGCACACGCACCTGGGCTGTGTTTCCTCCCAAGTTTCTCTTAACAGATCCAAAATGCCCCTTAGTCGACGCCCGTATAACAATTCAAAAGGGAAAGACACAGTGGAGGCTTGGGGAACCTCTCTGACGGCAAATAACTGGGGGTCAATTAGTTAGTCCCAATTCCGTAAATCGGTGTGAATTAACTTACGAATCACGGTTTTCAAAGTCTTATTAAACTGCTCCACCAACCCGTCAGTTTTGGGATGGTAGACACTGATTCGAATAGACTTGATTCCCAGTCATTTGTAGAGTTCACCCAGTGTACGTGACATGAAAGATGTACCATGATTGGTGAAATGGCGCCTCCGCAATAGTCTTTGCAGAAATATTACAGAGGGGCACCGTCTCTGGATATCGTGTTGCATAATCTACTATGACTAATACAAACCCATAACCTTTAGCGCTACAATCTAATGGCCCGACAAGGTCCATGCCAATTATTTCGAAGGGGACCTCAACTAATGGTAAAGGTGGCAACGGGGCTTTTGGGATAGCTGCGGGGTTTATGTTTTGACACTCAGGGCACACCGTACACCACCAATGTACATCACCCCAAATACCTGGCCAATAGAATCAAGCCATTATTCGGTTCAGTGTTTTATCCTGCCCTAAATTACCAGCTATAGAATTACTATGAGCCGCCTGGAAAACAATTTCCAGACGACTTTTGGGTAGCAACAATTGAGTTGTTTTTTCACCAGTAAAAGCGTCCCAACCATATATTTTCCCACAATTGTAAATTCAATCCTGGCGGTAGGATAATAATGTACATCACCGTGCACACACCGTATACCCACCTCAGTGAGTTTATCCACAGCCTTGGGTTGAACCAAACAATGATGAACCAGGGTGTGGTAACACCCAGAATCCAGCAGTGCCTGGATTGTATCCCCTTTGATACTTACAGGTATTAAAAACGACTCTGCTGGAGTCACGCTTGGGGAGGGGACGTCCCGCGATGTTAACTTCCATTAACGGACAGTCATTCCGAAAATGGCCGAGACGTCCACACCGCCAGCATTCATGCCCCTGCATTTCTGACGGCCCTGGGTGACCTGGAACAGGGAGAGGATTTTCATTAAAGGTTGGGGCCAAGAAAGGGAAAGGGGTTTTGGCCATGGGACGGGAGGGGCGAAGCCTGGGGTTTGGGTTAAGAGTGTATATTGGGGCCTTGGGGTAGGGGTTAGAGAGGGTTTTCTTAACCGCCCTGGTCGGGAGACTCTCCCTGCGTCTTCGTTGACTGCCAGGTGATTCTCAGCCAGCTCAATGGCTGCAGCCAGGGTGGTGGGCTGGTGGCACCGGAGCCAATTGGAGGTCCCTTTCGGGAGCCCCAGAATAAACTGCTCCAAGGCCACCAGCTGCATGATCTCATCCGGGTCACGTGTTTCAGGCTGCAGCCATCGCCTGCAGGAGTCCAGGAGCTGTTAGGCGTAGTCGAAGGGACGACCGACTTCGGTAAACTCACTGTCACCAGCGATGTCCTTCTGGCTTCAACCCCACTCGTTCCAGGATGGTAGACCAGAGGTGGGGATAATCGGCCCACACTGCGGCCCACACTATGGGCGGCTACCTGGATCACCCACGATAGGAGGGGAATGAACCGTAGCGCCCACTCCGACATCGGCCAGCCGCATGCCGTGGCAGTTCGCTCAAACAGATCCACGAACCTTAGCTAACCTCCTGGTCATCGTCCAGTCCCATCTTCTTCATTTTGATGTCTGACCGGGCTAGTGGGGGAGTGGGGGAAGGGTCCTTTGCCTTTAGCAGCTCCAGGAAGATGGCTCTGTCCGCCGCTTTTGCTTCCGAGAAAGACTGCATCATCTGGTGCTGGTGTTTTTGCGAGCGGAGCAGAGCCTGGTGTTGCATCTTCTGCATTTTGTCGAGCTGGCTGACGAGCTGTCCAAGGGGACATGATTCCATGGTGGTCAACTATATGCTGTTTTCTCCCAGGTTTTGGCATCAAAATGTCACACGCTGCTGACAATGTTCTTGGGAAAAACAGCAAAACACAGGGAAACTGAGTACAAGTCGGTCGTTCAGACCTTTTATTTTGTCAATTCGGTCCAGGATAGGTGGCACATGCCTCAGAAAATAATAAAACAAACAAAAACCCTCTTTAACCGTCGTCCTCACGGGTTTCTGCAAAGGCAAAACATTTAAAAAAAAAACAAAACATAAACCGCCTTTCGGCCAGTGTTCGCTTTGCGGCGGTTGCGTCTTACCTCGGAAGGGAGTGGGGAACCATCTTCACTCCGCGTTCCAGGTCCCTACTGAGAGATCAGAGCAGTTTTTTGTTAAAAAATGAACAGGACTCACCTGTGTGCAATAGCTGCTCTGACAGTAGGTGTGGATTCAAGCAGCCCGATTCCCCTGCCCAGACCGACGCCTTCCACAATTACCTTTTCAATCACATTGAATTAAAATGCGAGGTCTATTCACAGCAGTGAGAGTTCTGTCCCATTACTTATGTCTGAGAACACCGGTTTATCTATGGCAGGTGACCCAAAATATTTCAACAAAATATTTCAACTTGAACTACCAGGTTAATCCCCGAGGGGTCACTGTTGGCATTGGATTGTCGCAATCTCCAATTAGTAATCAATCGCGGTGCTCATAACAGCAATTGATTGATGTATTAGGCTACACTGGTGAGAGGAATGTAGCCGATGGCATGTCAAATACAAAAAAAAAATGTATTAAGTGACCAGTGCAACAATACCCTACTGGTACACTGCACATGGACTGAGTCCATTTTTGCAGTATACAACCAATCCATACAGGCACAAATACAATGATAGATCGGTATTTACAGACAAGAAATATCAGTAGGGTTCAGATAACATCTGAAATTTGATGGCTGCATTTTTGAGTGCAAACATTCCACTTGAAAAACCTGCCAATCCTAAATCACGTACAAATTTCAAATAGGCATGTAAGATGAAGGCGGCCCAGGAATATAATGCTGCCTGTAATATATACCCTGTAAACAACAGGCAGCATATCCTCATAGACCCGGCAGAAAAAACGTTTGAGTATCTTAATTTCTTAACAAGTGTCTTGGATGACAAAAACTATTATAGTGTTTTCAAAAATATAATTTATTTTATTTTTACTGAATGCAGTGTAGATGATAGTAGAATGTATGGTTCTTGAGATTACACAGGGGACAGAAATTAATTGCCGGGTCTTAGGAGGCTATAAAAAAAAGATGGTCACAGACAAGTGAATAGATGGCACAGATCTGCTTTGCACATTTTATTTGTTCTGCAAGGGAAATCACTTACATCCAATTTCCACGTTTTTTTTCTTGCCGACACTGTGTATTTTGATGCTGTACATTACATCTACAGGATAGCTTCAAACAGTGCTTATTGAACCTTTCAAAAATGTATCAACAACAATGTGGATTTCAACAAAGTAACTGCATTTATCTTGGATAATATAAGCTACATGTTGAAAGTACATATATAATAAAACCCTTAGAGAATTGATGCCAAATGATTTTCATTTAATATATAATGCTCACATTGTGACACTTACTAGCGCCATTTGGGCTAACGATTTCCCAAACGTTTGTGGGAGTAGACAAAAAGATTTTCAAGAATTGTCCAATCAGGAATTTGCACTGTGAGATAGGAGTGTGATAGAGCAAGTATTGACTGTAGAACTAGATTCGATTTCCAGGGTTTGAGGAATACTGTACTTCCAAACTTGTTGACTACAAATTATTGCCAATCTAACAACTATATGATACTCAGGGAGTTCTGGGACAGAGGCTAAAAAGTCATTCCAAATATTGCACAGAAAGCAAAATGATACTTGCCTGTTCCAACTTACTCTGTTGTAGGAAGATGCATCTCCTTTTGTGGAGAGGTTTACACTTAGCACCACCAAAGAATGACAGAGGAGACTATTCAAATTGATCTAATTTAATCACAAAGTTTAAATCTTGCATTTCTATTTAATTTTGTTCATAAGCCTACACCCCTACAAGATAGTTTATTGTTATAATTTGTCATGTTTTACAGTTTTGTGCAGGTAATATAATTCCTTTTTTATCTGCTTCCCATTGCTTAGAAAACAATACTTTAAAGCCCAACACTGTAATACATGCAGTCTACAGTTCTATGCAAAGAAAGCAATGCATGACAGTGTGGAAACTGTCAGTCATTGATGTAGATTACTGGAGAGGGGCAATGTGAAAGTTGACTGACAGGAAGGCTCTATAGCCCTCTTGTTGAAGGTTGACCAAATTTCCAGTGAGAAAACTGCCTCAGATAAATAATGTGGTGTCCTTAATTATGACAACAGCAACTGTGTGGGCTGTATTATGACAACTGTGTGGGCTGTATGTCTGTAAGTAAAGTAAACTGAAATATGCCTTTGAAGTATGAACTGACGTACAAAGAACCTAAATATGCCGCAGAAATTCAGCAAAGGACCATCACCACAAAGAGTGAACCAAAAGCACTTATTTTACATACATACTCCAGGCCAGACTTTAAACTCAGTACGCTGAGCGACAACAGGGACACAGAGTGGGGGAGGGGGGAGGAGACCGTACCTACCCCTGCATAATCACAGCTGTGCCTTTAGCGGGATGCAGGAGTGCAATCCCGTCGAGTGTAGAGTACATCTACATCTACAGTATATAGTAGATGCTCGCCTTTCCATCAAAGACCCTCAAGTAAAATTGATATACAGAATACAGGCACTTCTACTTGGTTAGGAAAGCCGTATTTGATGGCTGTCTTGTTTGGTGTTAAGTATGCTCCCTGATGGCTAACAATGGACTCTGAAATTGATGTACCCAATCAATATGAAACTGTTTAACAGTCTGTTTAACAAATAGCTGGGTGATTGCATGCAAAAGGTTTAAAAGTGTGTTGCATATACCGTATATATTCTCTCAATTTAGAATTTACCCACGAGAGCAGAGCTGTGCGTAGAAAAAAGATTCATATCTTTAGTCATTTGCACATTAATCAAATTCACTAATGAATAAACAAAGCACTGGTTCCAACCCTCACTTCACTTGCGCCCAAGTGCCCACTGGAGGCCCATCTAAGGACATCCAAACTCCGCTTTTCTGACTCATGTCACAAGGCTGAACCATGGCAGCCCGACTATACAAATTAGATGTAACGTCTTTGTCTGTTGCAGTGACTGTTATTATGCATAATGTTTTTGCTCAATTTATATTCATGTTCAGTATTATTTCTGTTTAGTCAAGTCTGTTTAGTCAAGTCTGCAAAAGTCATAAATGGAGTCAAGTAGGAGTGATCACGGACCAACATCTACAAAAAAAGGCTGATGCCTTCAGTGATGTCAGCTTTTCATCAGTTTTTGGGCAAATCCACTTTAGTGTTGGCAAAGCCAAAATGTCATAGCGCGCCAAACAAAAGCACATAGTAAAAGCACATATTCCATTCATACTATCAAAGAAGAAAAGAACATAATGGTTAAATAAAAACGGTTTATTTAAATATGACAAGAACTGGTAAGTTCTGAGATTGTATGTGGATGGCTGTACATTTCTAGACATACAGTTATATTTCTAGACATCTAGCTATATACAGTCTATAAGTATTTGGAGAGTGACACAATTTGTGTTGTTTTGGTTGTGTACTCCAACACATTGTATTTTAAATGGAACAGTGACTATGAGGTTAAAGTGCAGACTTTCAGCTTTAACTTGAAAGACCAAAAGTATTTGGACAAATGAACATAAACTTTAATAAATGTATATTATTTAATATTTCGTTTGCATGTCATGACTTCCTGTGACCCAACAATATAGAAAGACTCTTGATATCTTATTTTAAGGTACTCTTACAAGCAATACTATAATCTCTCTGCATTTGAATCTCTATGGGAATTGGGGGGTGGGACTAGATTAAGATGTAAATTACATGGGAATAGTATGGAGCACATGGTTGGTTAAATGGCTGTAAGTCATCAAGGGTCTGAGGTATCAAACGAGCCTCAAACCATCGCTCTGCTGCCAGATATGCAGTAGATATGGATGGATCATTTTAAAGATTGTTTTTCCTGACTCATTTCAATAATGGGAGTTCAATAGGAAAATAAGTCAGGAGAACCAACGCTTAAAGTGATCTATCCATATCTGCTGCATATCTGGCAGCAGAGTGATGGTTTGAGGCTAGTTTGATACCTCAGACCCTTGATAACGTACAGCCATTTAGCCAACCATGTGTTCCATACTATTCCCATGTAATGTACAGTTTAATCTAGTCCCACCCCCCAATTCCCATAAAGATCCATTCAAATGCAGAGAGATTATAGTATTGCTTGTAAGAGTACCAGAAAATAAGATATCAAGAGTCTTTTTTTGATGTTTGTGGGTCAGATGATGGCAAATAAGTAATAGTAATAATTTTCTTAACATAATAGTAGTTATAATATTTGCAAACAGAATTTTGTGAACACAAGGATATCTATGCTCTGTAGGACCACACAGGTTTTGATAAAAATCCAAATATTCCAAATAGACCCAAAGCAGTGGATGCAGACAAGTGTTCAAACATGCTCTATAGAGTAATTTGTGCAACACATTTGAATCAGAGTATTTACACTATTCATTTTTTTATTTTGCAGTTTGATAGTTTAATTGATCACATTTTCTTGAGATGGTAAGATGAAGAAACACAGGGCCAAGTTGCATAAAATAATTTAGGAAAGTTTGGATAGCATTGCTTTGGAATAGAGCTAGTTTATTTAGTGTGAGCTACGATAGGCAATATTGTTAGTTGTAACTTGGCCACATTTTGATATCAATACTTTTAAAGGCAGGCCTAGTTTTTGCAAGTTGGAATTAAGGACTTATAGACAGCGCTATGTAGGCTATGCGTGAGTAACTTGGCTTTTTTTTTTACAATTTTGCACGCACATACAAAAACAATACATCAAAACGATGGCACGACTGTCCAATTTATGGAATCGCATGTTTAAATCTCCCAGCATCGGCATTTGTTTGACAGTCACGCTTCACATAGACATGACTCCGCACTCTAGCTGAATTCTGTGATTTCCCAGTTTTGACACGTTTTTCGATCGCCACAGAGCCCACAATTTTCAACAGGATTACACATAATCGCACATGAATCTTCATCAACTTCCCCTTGCACTCATCTTCGAATATCTAAACATGAACTTTTATCGTCTTGCTGCTATTGTACTTTTTGTGAACTATGCGCGCCCCCATTGAAATGCATTGAGAGAATGGTAATTAAATGCCAGTGGCAGTGAATTAGTGGCCCAAGTGAGATCAAAAAAGGTCAGGTCACATAAAAAAAAAGAAAAGAAATTACCTTCATACACTTCCACTGGGAGAAACACGCACACACACACACACACTTATGGGAGGTGTCAATGAACTCAGTACAAACTTCTACTTTCATTGGACTACATTAACCACGCCCCCATTATTAAACCACGCCCCCTTTAATATCTCATGAACCATTTGTCATACAGACTTATGGGAGATGTCAATGTACTCAGTACAAACTTCTACTTTCATTAGAAAACACTAACCACACCCCCATTATTAAGCAACGCCCCCTTTAATATCTCATGAATCGTTTGTCCTACAGACTTATGGGAGGTGTCAATGTACTCAGTACAAACTTCTACTTTCATTAGAAAACACTAACCACACCCCCATTATTAAGCAACGCCCCCTTTAATATCTCATGAATCGTTTGTCCTACAGACTTATGGGAGGTGTCAATGAATATAGTACAGGCGGCACCCACACTCTCACAATTTCAGCAGGAATTGTCTAGCTCGTCTTATTATTATAATTAAAAGTTTTTGCAGTAAGCTACATTGTCTGCAGAGTAGTGTAGACTACAGCCATGTTCGGAGGCTATTGTAATTTTTTAAATTGGGGGTTTATAAATTCAATCTCTTAAGGGATTGCAGCTTATAGTAGGCTATCATCAATTCATTGTTATCATAAATTCTTAATTTTCCTAGCAGTTAATTTTATGGTGACATTGTGTTGTGTGAAAAGGATAAACTGAACAGAGCTGAAGTGAAGAAATGAATGAAGACATAATAAAAAAATGTTGGCCGAGGCGAGCGTTGAGGTTCAGTTTCCACAGTGAGTCAGACATGACCACAAGAACACAGCAGGCTCCACACAGACACATTTTTTTGTCTGCATTTGTGTGAGATTAACACATGTAGCCAATGGCAGAGTTATTTATATAATAATTTTTTTTTTTTACATTAATGCAACAACGCGATGTTAACCAGATGATATTCTGCTTAAAACTTTTTTCTTTGCTTGACAAATGGCAATGGGGTACCTGTTCCCATAACGCTAGCTATTGCATAACTGCCATGGTGTCCAGTTTCTGAATTGTTTAACTAACAGGCTACAAGTGAACAGTTAATATTGTAAACATGTCTTTGCCTTAAAAAAACATTCTTGTATGAGAAAACTGGAACATGTGCACACTGTTTTAGTCCAAAATGAAAATACACTTTAATACCAGGCGGGGATCAAACCCAGGTTTCTTGAATAGTAAGGCTTGACGCTAACCACAAGACCAAAGAGTCACGTGGTATAGGCTATAGGCCATTTGTCAGTGTCAACAGCAAAGATTTGTTTCCATACTGCATAAACGTTACTTGAACTGGTGTCGTCTGACTTTTACCATTTTGCCGTAGTACAAGTGAAATACAAGTGAAACATTGAACAGTTAATATTGCGTTTTTTGCCTTTGCAATAAAAATATGTTTGTTAATGTGAAAATAACTGTGTAATAAATGAGAAGTATTTAGCATGCGCTTGGCAGGAAAAATGGGAAGAAGAAGAAGAAGCAGAAGCAGAAGTGGAAGGAAAAAAACCCGCAAAATAACCCAAGTTTGGGGCTTTATTGTGTGGATGTGTGAAGTTGTATCTGAATGCTGTGAGGTCAGAACATACAGAAGTTAATGTTTTTAAGGGCTGAGAGTCTGTGATCATTGTGGTTATTTCTGTAGGAAACCCTGAAAAGTGCCAAACTCTCGGTGCTGTATAGGTATGGGGCATGCCCTGCCAAGCCGTAACTTGGCGGATGGCATACCTGCCATCCCAATGGAATGTGAAGTAGGGTTTCTGAATGAAAACCTTTTCAGTTTTATGGGCAGATATACCAGTAACTGTGCCATACACTGTGTCTGACAACACCCACGGTACATTTAAAAACTAGCCCATAAAAACAACAAAAGCCGTGGCTTTGATTCTTCTCACCTGCGATTTCTTCTTCTATGAGGGAGCCCAATTGTGGACCTGGCTGGCAACACTCTGGCTGATTTTGAAAGCTCACCTCATGGATTTCTTTTAGCTCTTCTGTTCGGTCGGTGTAGTTTTACACTGCTGGCATACGATTGATGTGTTTGTTTGAAATTGCGACATGTGGGGAGATGAGTCAGTTGAGAGCACAAGGGCTGGGTCATAGAAATACTTTCAAAATACCACTTTGATGAGCAGTGGAAAAAGAAAAAAAAAACACTCGAGAATAATTTCCCCAAGTAGTGACGGACAACTGTTTCATCTTCCTCCCAAGGGAACCACAGCCATATAGATAAGGCAAGGTAGAAATAGCCTTGCAGGTATTTATTTTGAAATAACACCTGTCGCCTCACAGCACAAAGGTCCTGGGTTCGAATCCCAACCAGGGGCTTTTCTGCGTGGACTTAACATGATGGTTGTGAGGAAGTCATTGCATGCAAAGGATATGCGACCAAATATTATAAATTATTACTTTATTCTATGTATAAATGCAGGGGTGCCAATAATTGTGGTACACGTGGTTTTGTTAAAAATAATTATTTCTTGATGAGGGATTTTTTTTTCTCATAATAAATTTACTTAAATTAAAAATTGGATTTTTCTAATGTTTTCAGTGTGAGATTAAGCTAATTCACCAAACGGTAAATTTTTTATAACCCTTTTTACTCATCTTTACCAGGGGTGCCAATAATAGTGGCGGGTACTGTATATAATGCCAATGTCAAAACAATTATACCTTCATATCTGATGGACCATCCAGTTACACAGTAAGCAATTTACACAAATATAAAAATTATTTAACAATTATTAGTTATACAGTCTGTAAGCACTTGGACTTGCACAATATTTGTTGTTTTGGCTATGTACTCCAGCACATTGGATTTGAAATAAAAAGCTTTAATTTAAGAATATTCACATCCATATATGGTGAACCGTGTAGGAATTACAGCCCTTTTCATAGCAGTGCATAGACAGGAAACCTGAAGAGGCAAAGGGTTGGGAGGTGTAATTTATTTGTGTGACGTTGAGGGAAAACATTACTTATCATAAACCTTAAACATAACACACACACCAGTGTATAAGACTAAACAAAATACATTGTTCCTCATTTCTATATCCTCAAATTAAATCCGGGCGTAACAGTATTTCTAGTTTTATTAGTGCTGATATGTGCTAGATCAGGGGTCCTCAATCTTATCCAGAAAGGGCCGGTGTGGGTGCAGGTTTTTGTTCCAACCAAGCAGTTACACACCTGATTCTACTAATCAACCACAAGAGACTTTGCTAAAGACCTTGATGAGTAGAATCAGGTGTGTTACTGCTTGGTTGGAACAAAAGCCTGCAGCCACACCGGCCCTAACTGGATAAGATTGAGGACCCCTGTGCTAGATGAATGTAAAGTTTCCCTTGGAGTGATTATGAATGGCAACATTTTTGAAAAAACAGCAGAGAAATGTCATCCCAGGGCATGCAACAAAATATTACACACTGTATAGAGTACAGAAAAAAGTGATGTTTCACTGAGGGACAAGAGTGAATAATTAGGCATGATTAAGTGTGTGTACCAGTGTGATATAAATGTTTTCATCTCAAACCATCATAAGGGGGAAGCGTATATGTTTTATAATGGACCAAAAATATCTTATTAATTTTATGACAGGTTTTGGATAGGTTTATGGACCCATAGATGTCTATTCCCCTATACTGATTACAAGTTTGTAATTCCCACTTGAAAATGATGCAAAAGTTAGTTTTATGAGCCAAAATAGTTGATTTGTAGTTAAATATATGATTATTTTATTATTTACTGCAATGCACAATTTAGCCATTTTGGATAGATTTGGAGAGACAACAGAGTACACTGCCTACATTTTGCATCATAGATAGTTCTGCATATCACCCTCAGATTTGTCACACTTGTGGACAAGGGGTCTATGATCCAGGAAATGTTTTGGAATGTGTTGCAGACATCAAATTTGGAATTAGCGTATATTTATAAAAAATAGCGTATATTTACAACAATAAAGTTGATAAGGTAAAACATTAAATATCTTCTTTGTATTGTTCTCAATTAAATGTATGTAAAAGAGAATTTACAAATCTCTCACAAATTTCAGCTTTTATATGCATTTTACATACTGTCCCAACTTTTTTGGAATTGGGGTTTGTACATATAACGTTGTATGGGTATGCAGAATAGATACATCCACTTTGTTATGGCCAGCTCAGTTAATCATAGACTAGCTTCCTTCACTACTACATAGTGACACTAGTAAAATAATTGATACCCTGTAGAATTACTTTTACAAATGCCTTTTTCGATCCAAGTCAGACTAATCTACACATATCAAACAAAAACAGGGTAGCTTTCACCAACTTTTAATAGTCAGGTCTTAACTCGAAATAGGCCACGTTTCTTTTGTCAGTGTGTTCTCAGCAAGAAGCCATAACAGGAAATAGTTTGGAGCTAGAGGATTACGCAGCAGAGATGATGTCAAACATCTTACAATTTATATGGCAATTAGACCAGACTAATATATCCATCTCAATTTTGGGACCAGCGTTCAAACATTATGTTCAGATTTATTTATTTTTTTTGAATGCAGAATGTACCTCAAGAAGTGATCGTAAATATTTTTATTTCACCATTAAGATTTTGGCCATTTCATAACAGATCTCAGTGAGGAAGAGGATTGAGAAACCACCAGGGGCACAAGACGACAGAAGTCCATCCAGCAGTATCTGAGCACACCTGCACATTGTTAGAAATCTGACATGTGACCAGACACATTATTAATAGTATTATTGTTGTTATTATTATTATTATTTTAATTTGAGCATACCCAATTCCCACCAAAAAGTAAACTAAAGTACAAGGGACATACTACAGAAGTAGAAAAGCAAAAGTAGGCACAAACTCACAAGCAGCTTACTACCGTCATGTTCCTTCTGGAAATTAATAGTTTGTTTGCATTTAACAAAGCAAAGTTAAAACCGGCTTCCAAATGGGGAATCATGCAGAAATACAATTAGCAAATGCGCACCCCTACAGCACGGCAACAACTACCATATAGTAAGCACTGCATACTACCTCAAACAAACACCACAATGCTACTTTAAAATGAGCTTCAGCACGGCAACAAGCTGGTAACGTGCATTAGGTTATACCGGGGGAAAGCGAACCAACAAAGGGAAAATTAACCAACCTGAAGGCGAGAACGCGCAAATACATACGCTCTCAAGACAATCCACAACAGCTGTCGGTAATTTCCAAAGACTCACGTGATTCGAAGGAAACGAGTTTGCACACGCAACAATCAGAACGGCGCCCTCGTGTGGCAACACAGAGACGTAACAACACAGACTCCCGATTGCAGCCATTGAATTATACCCATTTGTCAGTGCAGGCTACCTCTTTGGGTACCACTGTGCATCAGCATTAGCTACATTAGTCAAACAACCACAACGGCATGAGGTCTGATGCCTAATTTAGAAAACTGCTTCTGCAGGTTAAATTTCCAATTGCTGAACCCCAGTTGTAAGAGGCAACCTTAGATTGGACAGAATGACACAAGTACCATTCAGGTCAAATCGGTTTACGCCAGCCTTTTCAATAGGCCTCAATAATATTTTGTCTAAAGTAAAAGTGTCCCCAGTCAATGCTGCGAATGCAACAGAATCCAAAGAGCGTTCTTATGGCTGAGATGCAGAATGGCATCGATCAAACCAACTGTGTTTTTTTTTTTTTTTGAGTCCGCTGACTCTTGCTGATAGCCGTTTTTGTGCGCTGCTTGAACACGACAGGGCTGAATAGCGGATGAATGTCATGGGGGGGAAAGTACTCATACATCAGCTTCCACCACTCAGCCATTGATTTCCCCGCCAGGAACGCACCGGTTTCTTGTCGGACATAGGCCGCCTTTTTGTCCCTGAATTATGGTTTATTGATGACTCTCCATCAGAGATGGGCTGGGATAATGCACAGGCTGGACACGCGATACATTTATATACGTTCACATCGACTAAAGGACAGCGAATAAAGACGAATCGGGGCCATTGTGGGCTGATTGACGGTTTCCTTTTGTGTCACGTTTTGCGTTGGTATAATAGAGCACCTTTCGCTTTCTCACATGCCGTGAATAAACATTCAATCCGGCCAATCCAGAACTCGAATGGTGTGCATTGTTATGACACAAGATAATTGACTAATACATCTCCTATGATTGCTAGTCCAAAGGGGATTTTGATCAATTATCAGATGTTTTCATGCAAATGCAAATCGAGGCTTTCTAATAGATAGCCTCTGATGAATGCGCCACACTGGGCTTTTTTGTGAAGCTGTTTCTTATGGAATTTTCAAATTGAGGATCACTGTTAAATGTTTTAATGCTTTTAATGTCCATTTTTTTCATCACCCTTGCTTTTATGCTGGTTTCTGGGGCTTGTGAGTGTGTTGCTGTGGTTGACAAGCAAAACTTGCAAGGGGGTTGCAGTATTAAATTCCAGTCCAGGCACTATTTACTGCTTGAAGGACTTGAACCATGGATCTCTTCAGTAAATGGCCCAGTTGCATAAGAGTTGTATAAATGATGATTTGCCAAATGTGGATTGTGCACCAAGTCTGTGGGTTGTGCACCAAGTTCTTTGTAAAAAATTTAAAATGGCAGAAGCAGAATAAAAATAGCCGTGAACTATTTCCAGGCGCAAGGGCGTGAAGGTAAAGGAGAGGTTTTCGAGGACCAGCCAAGAGCTCTATTGAGGCCTTTCATTCAGTCGTGTTTGGAATTCTTCCTAATCACTGCACATGATTGGCAACATCCTGGAGCTTAATTGCACATTTTCCATATTCATTTCATAAGCCTGCTTGAATAAATCATGCAAAACTTGCTTTTTTCCCCACAGGTTTTAGGGCAGTTTGTCAGCACTAAAAAAAACGAACGACTCCTGGACTGATTGGTTTACTGCACCCTCTGAAATTATACAAATATATGCTAACGTACGCGTACAATTATTTTTTGTTTTTGTTCAATCCTTCCCTGCTAATTAGATTATGGATAAATTGCATACGTGAGTGTTTGCATGTACGGGTGAACAAAAAAAGCGATGATGGCTTACAATGAATTGAATTAATTTTCCAGGCTTGCATGGCTTCTCTGACAATTGGCTGAAAACAAGGTTTTGTTCTTTTGCTCTTAAGTGGCTGTGTACAGTATGTTCTTGTTGTGAGACACTCACATCAGCATTTGCATGTGGACAGAAGTGCCTTATCTGTTTGTCTGTCAGTCTGTGTGAAAGTTAGAATCTGATTCGTATGTGTGTGTGCGACAGGATGTGGTTCGTCTGTCTGTGTGTGAGTAACGAGATGTGGTTCATGACTTTTCAAAATAGCTTTGGACCCAGACCATGTTAGTGGTCAGTAAGTAATGACCAGTAAGTAATTCATACTTAACTCCATACCCATAGCCGAAAAAGCTATTCTCACCAACTGTAAAAACAGACACAACCTCTTCTTGCCACGCTGGATTAATCACGGGTCAGAACATTTACTATATCACATTTGTAACTTATTCTTTTCCTGAGTTCCCTGAAAAATGGCAAAATGGGTTCAATTAAAATGCATTTTCACCAATCACCAATGATTGGTTATGGTATTTGTTTTGCACAAATCATTGGTTGTGTTATTAGTGTTCTGTGTGCTGAAAGGTCTTCATAAATCAGGCCCCATGTCTGCTATGGTGTAATGTGGAGGAAATGTCATCCAGCACAGCTTTTGATTCACTTTATTATTTTCAAGTTTAGCCACACTTTGTCCTGGATGCCATATAGTACAGTTCTTTAGGGAATAGTCTTCACAGTTCTTCGAAAACCAGTACATATTTTTTTACTTTGAAATAATATGAAAACATCTGCAAAATATTCAAATTGTCGGCCACCTTTTATAGAATAAACATTATAGGTATATTTCACAGATCGCATTCTCTCTCTCTCTCTCTCTCTCTCTCTCTCTCTCTCTCTCTCTCTCTCTCTCTGTTCTTTCTTAGTTAATCTGTAACCCAAAAAAGATATGCCCTTCCTGGTGCATTACCTGACATCCCAATATTGATTAAAAGACTCTCCACAGAGCATAATGGTAGAGTGAAAAAGCACAGTCTATCCTCTCAGGACTGCAGAAGGACACAGGAGTGAAGCAACAGTATGAATGCACTGAGAACAGATGAAATGTAAAAATGTTGATATGCTGCAAAATTTAATTGTAATTTTATTCAAAATCAGACATGAACTTACTACAGCGTTGCAAAAAAGTGGGTGTAATGTTTTATGCTGGCTTGGTTTATTTGCAATTAGCATTGTGTTGTGGAATCAGCAATTCCTTCAACAAAACTTTGGGCACTGATGTTTCCATTTGCGGTACATGGTCGGGTTCAGTGGTATGACGAACAACACACATACCCAGGCACAAGGCTGTTGTTGGGTTAAATCCGCTGTCGTGATAGATGCAATACAATCAGGACAACGTATCACACTAGATCCAGTTATAAGGGTTTTTATCTTTGCAGGAAGAGTCCGCCTGCTGACAGTCAACACTGTACTAAAAAAAAGTATTATTTACAAGTATCCTTCCAGAGAGGTTGCGCAACCGTGTATGTGCCAGTAGCAAGGACAACCACGTCATAAGGTGGAAAAGTGAAACTTTGTTCTCTTCACTGGCCAGATGCACCCGTCATCACTTGTACTCCCTTTTTGCATTTAGCTCTGTCTGTAGGAGTAGAGGATAGAACCCGGCCCGTAATATATTAGCGTCTGACTCACACAGTTACTCAGCCAGCCCTGATCTGATGGAAAACAACAAGCAAGTTTGAATAGAACAGGATAACACGTTTATATAACCTCTGAAATAAAATTGAATGAAAATGTGGACAATAGATTAACCCTTGTCTGTCTGTCTGTGTGTAAAGTCCTGCATAACAGTTCATACTTATATTTGCTGGAGCTCAGTTCAGTGCTTTCATGTCCAAAGGTGTGAAAAACAAATACAATGTCTAGACCAATTATAAACATGGACTAAAACTGAAATAATATCAAACACTTCCAGTGTCTTTGCTGGTTTCAGACCGGCGCAGGTGTCCTTTTAGCTCCCAGTGCTCATATCGTTTAAATACCATGTGATGTGGGCGGGTTGGTTTTAAGATGAGGTGTGGCCAAGATCATTTTTGGCCTATTGCTATCTTGAGCCAGCAGAAAGCACTTGTGCTAAAACCACCACAAACCTGGTCTTATGTCATGTTCTATGGTTCCTGGTCTTTCTATGTTATTTTAATGGCTCATAGCCTATAAGTGCGTCTACATAGGTGTGTGCACCCTACTGTCTGTTACACACAGGTGCGCTCACAAGCATGGATAAAGATTACATTGTGAAATAGAGATGAATATGTTTTCCAAAAATGAAACACTTTCTCCCCCAGAATAGATGCACGTTGTCCCTTAAATCCCGTTTTAATAGCATTAAGCTACCAGTAAAAAGCGTTGGCCATATTTCCATAAGCAGGGCAATTTATTAAATATAATTTATGAAGAGGCTAAGTTCAGCTCATTTGAACCTTGCGCCTTAATTTGCACTCAAAATATGTGCCCTCTAACTAGCAAAAGGGGAGTTGGACATGCCCTAAATGCACTTATGCCATGCATTTTAAAGCCCTAAGTCTCTTTGTGGCTGGCCAAAACAATCTCTGAACAGAACTGTCGGCAGCAAAAAATGCTAATTTGGTAGAGGTATATGTCAAAATGACATAAACCTCTACCCTTCTGCATTTTTGAAATCGTGAAGGCAGGATGAGAGCCGCAAAAGAAAAAAAAAAACATACAGCCACGAACCACTACACCAAAGGATCTAAATCGACACTCTGAGCTAAGCGAAGTTCCTTGTTTTTTTTAAAAGAAAAAAGAGATGCAGTCTTCAACACATACCTGTACCTGGCTTAAATGTGGCAAGTATGACACAAAAGCACCAGAACCGGAAGGTACATCGCTTAGGTAGCCCGCTAAACACCTGGGCGGCAGTGTAGTATAATGGTTAAGGAACTGGACTTGTAACTGAAAGGTTGTAGGTTCGATTCCCAGGTAGGACACTGCCGTTGTACCCTTGAGCAAGGTACTTAACCTGAATTGCTTCAGTATATATCCAGATGTATAGGAATGGATAAATGTAAGAAGTTGTGTAAGTCGCTCTGGATAAGAGCGTCTGCTAAATGCCTATAATGTAATGTAATGTAATGTAATGAAAAAGGTGTGATCAATAAGAGCCGGGCGGCAGAAAAACACGGCAAGCACGCCGTCCAGCGGCCGCGAGAAAAGCCTCCACAAAGAGGAAACAGAACCCGCAAAACCATGACAGAAAATAAGATATGAAAATATGATATGATTTTGATATCCTTTTATACCGATACCTAGTCATGATAGCATCACCTGTTTACCTGTGGAATGTTCCAAACAGGTGTTTTTTTGAACTTCCTAGTCTTTTTTTGCCCCTGTTCCAACTTTTTTGGAATGAGTTGCAGGTATCAAATTCAAAATATATTTACAAAAATCAATAAAGTTGATAAGGTAAAACATTAAATATATTTTCTTTATACTGTTTTCAATTAAATATATGTCAAAGAAAATTTACAAATCACTGCTTTCTGCTTTTGTGTGCATTTTACATACTGCCCCAACTTTTTTGGAATTGGGGTTTGTATAAATGATGTTTTGAAGCCCGTTTTGCTATAGTCTACTGCTGAAAAAGTGCTTTACAAATAAATAGATTATTATTAGTAGTATTATACTGCTGGAAAAAAGCTATCCAAATAAAGATTTTATTATTAGTAATAGTAGTAGTAGTAGTAGTAATAGTAGTAGTACAGTGTATTAAAGTAATCACATAAATTCGTTGCTTCATTAAACATTTTTGACTTATCACACATCTGTCTTTCCTTTTTGGTGCTTATGCACAGACAGCACTACTAGCCATTATTGCGGCCTTTGAGGAAGAATCATGGCTTTGAGCGTGAAAATAATGTGCAAAACAGTTATCTGAGCACAGCTACTCCTCGCGCTCGCGTTACTCTTTTGACATTGGTTGGCGGGGCCAATAGAATAGATTCTTCAGTAATCTGTCATAGTTGAGGGGCGAGGCCAGCGAGGGGAAAAACAATGCCGCATCTGTCACTGTTCTGTGTAAGGACACATTGTAGATCAAGCTAACTATCGTTATTTTATTATAATGTCAGAAAATGACATTGACACATTGTTTCCTAAAGATAGTTTGGCAAAATAAACCAAACAGTAAGCGACTCGAGTGCTGTCCTTATGCGTTTAGTCAGTGGACAAATGATCCAACTCAGTGGCCTCTGGTATCATTCCCTGACATCTTCTTCTGTCTTATTGAATCCCCCGGTAAGGAACCATGTCAACTACATTATGATCCAGTGGCGTACCGCCGGCTGTAAAATAGGCCTAATGTAACCTTACCTATACGTATATTAATCCCAACCTGTTTCCATTTATAGTTCTTAATTAGCCTATCAAACAAGCAATTAACTGAATAAATATCAATTAATAGAGCAAGTTTTTCTGTGGTAGGCTAGCATTTTTTTTTTGTTTCTAAAATGTGTAGCACTGACTTATTATATAGCAAGCTATGTATAAAAAATCGGGGTATGGGCTACAGCATTAGACTTTTTTCCCATCTATTTAGCTTGAGTAGCCTAACAAATCAAACAATTAATTTGAATCTGATTAATCGTAATAATCAATAGAAGACCAATATGTAGCCTATGATAAGAAATCACGACAAAAATAACTAACTTGAGATTGTTTAACAAGGATCAGGCAATAATCTGAATGGATTAAAGAACGTAATTAATTTCAAGACAGCACTCAAATTAATCAAAGCAATTTAAACATTAGAAAGCATAGCTATAGGACAGGGGGAAATTTGGCTACAATATTGCACTCAAATACCGACTTTACTCGCATGCGAGTTGTGTAAAAGCACATGGCAAAGCAACTTGCATGCACGGAGTTTTGGGCTGTGCACACGGCTTCTCGATGTCCACACGTAGATTTTATTTTCTCTCGTGATTTTTGGCATTGATACGCCGCCATATTGCATGTTCTTCTGCGTATGGGGGTTGCATAGCTTTGCTCTAACCCTTGTTCAAGAAAAAAAAACTAACTAACTAACAAAGAAACTAACTTGGAGGTAGGTTTGAAACTAGCTGGAGCTAGTAAACAATGGCTCACCGTACCAAACAGATAAAGGATAACCGTAAGGCTATCGGTGCGTGTGTGTCGAGATCAGCATGCAGTGTTATGACCGGATAGTATTTAAGATAGATCTTTTAAGATAGATCTTTTTTGTGCATTATCTATATTAAAACTAACGCAGCAAGGTGGGGAAAAAAAGAACACAAAACTTTTACAACTTAACCATTCAATAGCAGTTACATACATCCAGTCACAAAAATGTTGCGGTTGTTAATTGATTTGCTATGCCCAGTGCTACAGCCTTACTTGGGTCCCTTGAACCGTTTCCCCCATCGGATTGCGAGTTTTCAGGGTGCACTTCCAGGGTGTGGACAGGAGAAGCCAGTCGCCAAAGTACCTTGGGAACCTCTGTAGTGCGCCTAGACTGTAGCGAGTGAGCCTTTCCCTGCCCAAACACTAGTTTCAAACATAACTAGAGATGGGGCTAGTGTCATTATATTTCTGAAGGCAACTATATTATTGTGTCAACTCAAGCTGTAGTCCAAAGTATCATTGCCTTCAGCAATATAATGACACTAGCCCCATCTACAGTTATGTTTTAAATGAGTGTTTGGGCAGGGAGAGGCTATCTTATCGCTCGCTACAGTCTATGCGTGCTACAGATGTGCCCAAGGTACTTTGACTACTTTCCTTCCCGCAGAGACTACCGGAAGTCAGCCGCTGCCTCTAAGATTGCAAACAAGTAGCTAAATATTTCACTTGTAGTTCACTAATTCTTAGAAGAATTGCCCTTGTGCACAAGGTGGGTCTGTTTCAGAATGGCATGTATTTTTCAATATAACTTTAATGCATTTGGAGGCCGCGACTGCCTTCCAGTCGTCACTGATGGAGGGACAGTACCGTGGGCTATAGAGGTTCACAGAACCGTGGCCTGAAAAAAAAAAACATATTTGTGGATTTCTTCTTGCTTTGAGGATTATCTCAAAAATCTGTAAATAAATGCATACGATTCCACACGTAATTTGTGGATCAGATTCATTTATTTGTAGAGCTATGTCAAGTTACATTTATTCGTGGATTAATTGCATTTATTCGTGGATTAATTACATTTATTTGTGGATCAGGTCCATTTATTTGTGGATCTGTTGAATTTATGTGTGGATAAGATGCATTTATTTGTGAATAAGATGCATTTATTTGTGGATCCGTTACATTTATTTATTTTTGAGACAATAATACCCCCATAGTTTGGGGCTATATTTCTGCACTCACTACAGGTAGAGAGTTGGCTGAGCTCATTGTAATCTGGAGAACAGTTACTCTTCTACAAATAAATGGTAATTCTCCATTAAGTCTAAAATGGCCTTTATTGTCGGTATGGGTTCTTCATGCCTCAGGACATGAAAACACACATTAGGAGGCCTTTTATTACTTTTTCTGCTCCAAGGCTGTAGCCGTAAACGCTGATGTGGTTTCAAAAAAAAAAAAAAAAAAAAAGGCTAAAGAAATGTTTTTTCACACAGCTTTGACTGTGGTGACAGAGCTGAGGAGGCACTACTTTTTTCCACCCGGAAATAATCGCATACCCGCATAATCGGGTCAAGCCACTATGTCTGACTGTGGCCTCACAATGGGGGCGCAAACCCTGCTGATAAGTCAATAAAAAAAGGACTGAGTCGTAGCCTAACGTAAAGGCCTAGTGCTCTCTCACAAGTGTGCCGCACTAATGCTAGTGCTGGTTAATGGTGGCTGGCTGTCATGGTTACGGTTCGGGCCACTCTTCGGGGGGAACCTCAGCAAAGAGGGGTGAGAGTGGCTGAGAAAAATAAAAATAAATGCCCTGTAATCATGGACTCAAGGACAAACTTAAGAGCATCAATTGTTTCTCCTTAGGGTTTGCAGAGCGAGCTGCTGATGCATTTAAGAGCTATGCCACTAGTGGTGAGAAAATTAAGCTTCTAACCAACAAAATGGCATGGGGTGGTAGGGAGAGGGATTGTTATCATTGCTATAGTGATTTTGCAAAGAGATTTCATTTGTTGCAAAAAAAAACAAAAACATAATATAGATATATGTATAATCACTCATTTTTTTGTTTTTTACTCTTCAATTGCTGGGAAAATATATTTTTGATGGCTCAAAGTCTTGGCTATTAAACCCTGTAAAGGGGGCAACTCCCAGTGATTTAATTTATTCTTAAATGGCTTTTTTTTGCTATTCCTAACATTCACACAGTAGGAATATCAGTCATATACAGTCAAGCCGGAAAGTCTGAATACCCCTTTCACCTTCTCCACGTTTTATTACATTACAGACATATTCTACAATAGATTGAGTTCATTTTTTGTCTCAAAATTCTACACAAAATAGCCCATAATGACAAAGTGAAAACATGTTTTTAGAAATTTTTGCAAATGTATTAAAAATCAAATAATTAAATTTTTAATTTACATAAGTATTCATACCCTTTGCTTTAACATATTTTTAAAGTATCATATTTAATATTTGGTCGCATATCTTTTGCATGCTGTTACTTCCTGAAGTCTGTGACCCATCACCATAAAAAAACTCTCAATATCTTATTTCCAGGTACTGTTACAAGCGATACTATAAGCTCTCTGCATTTGAATGGATCTCTATGGGGGGTGAGACTAGATTCAGCTGTAAATTACACTGGTACAGTATGGAACACATGGCTGGCTAAATGGCTGTAAGTCATCAAGGGTCTGAGCTATCGAACGAGCCCCAAACCATCACTTTGTTGCCAGATATGGAGTAGATGTGGATGGATCACTGCAAGGGTTATTTCTCCTGACTCATTTTCCTATAGAACTCTATGGGGAAAAAAGTCAGGCGAAACAACCCTTAAAGTGATCCATTCATGTCTACTGCATATCTGGCAGCAGAGTGATAGTTTGAGGCTTATTTGATATGTCAGACCCTTGATGACTTAGAGCCATTTTACCAACCATGTATTCCATACTGTTCCAGCATAATGCACAGCTAAATCTAGTCCCACCCCCCAATTCCCATAGAGATCAATTCAAATGCAGAGACGTTATAGTATCGCTTGTAAGAGTACCAGAAAATAAGATACCAAAAGTCCTTTGATGTTGTTGGGTCACAGACATCAGGAAGTCATGGCATGCAAAGGATATGCGACCAAATATTTAAAATCAACATATTCTATATATAAATGCAGGGTTGCCAATAATTGTGGCACACATGGTTTTGTTAAAAATATTGTTGGAAATTATCTAATGATATAGATGCAAAAGTATTTCCAACGAGTCAAAAAAGTTTATCTGTTGAAAAATCTCCTGAATTACTGTGATGCACAATTATCCATTTTGGGTAGATTTTTGGACACCAAAGTACACCAAAGTTTCAATAGGATTTGAGCAGTAATACATATCACTTTCATATTGTGTACACATGCAGACAGGAGGTTTGCAAACCAGAAAATATAAAGTTGAACCTTATTCACATATTTGACTCTCAGGTGTTCACTGTAAACTAGAGTGGTGGAACTTTTTTTTTCCACTGGGGGTTGTGCATTCACTGCCCATAATTTACATTTGAGTTATGAAAATAATTTAATTTAAGGTATGATAATAAATGGTACCAGGGTCTTCTTTAATTTAAGCCAGTATTGGTGTTTGTGTTACATTGATATCTGGAGTTATAAAGCTTTAAACAGTATGGTACAAAACAGATGCAAATGGGTAAAATTAATTAATTACTCATTATAATTAAGGTCAGAAGCTGACATAGAAATCAGAAACCGATGCGACCCACATTTCCCACCTCTGGTTTCACCATCAATCCATGTTATTGTATATTGCCACTTATGAAAGAATGGACACAGCACTTCACAGGTGGTCTGGTGACTATATTTGTACCAAGAGGGGACGGGTGTTGAATGAATGTGGCAACAAAAAACAAGTGCAGCTAGGTCAACCTAGTGCATGCCGGACGCTGGAGGTCTTGTTTGAGTGATGGCTATCTCACTCTAGCGCAATAAGTAGGCTATTACAGTAGCTCAGTGTTGATGTAACTAAGATATTCAAAGTTAAGCAAGTGTCCTTCATCATCCATTTCAGCTTCTGAAATTACAAGTTGATGTTGATTTCTTTTGAAATATTGAATATTCTGCCCCAGCATTGATGTTACCGATCAGCTGTGCACAACACGAAAGAAGTGGCGTCGGTCGTTAGGTAGCCGTGCTTAGCTACACACAAACACCGCGAGATCCGAATACTACCACCATTTACTCTGTCCATTTACATCACTTTTCCCGGGGATATAATGGTAGAGTTCAGGATGGGATTTCGAAAACAGGATTTCGCTAACTTCGGCGCTGTACGCACATCGTATACAGAGTAGGCGAACAGACAAGAGAGGTGAGCTATCTTCATTTCATTTAATTTTACGTTAGTTCAGTGGGGCAGAGTCAGTGGTAGCTACAGCTAACAAAGCTGCAATTAACATAGCCTGTGCATCTTCCACTAACCATTTTAGCGCATTTACCAGTGAAAATATATTATTGAGTGGTAACATTACAGCTAACGTAGATGGCTAGCTAACATTAGCAATTCGGTGTTGGATTAACATTATCATAGGCTACATCGTCCGCGAGCTATTCATGTTAGCACACTCACCAGTGAAAATGTAGCCTGTAGTTACTTTGCCTAAAGTCTATTTACGCAACTTCCTGCGAGATGTACTTCAACAAGTTAGACAGTCAGTCAGGGGTCGGTTGCATAAAGATAACTGAAGTCTATCGCTGTGTCCCAAACCGCATACTTCCATGCTCCGAGCACGCATAGCAAGCACGCGCATCCATGTGAGTCCACAGCGAAGTGCGTAGTGCGGAGCATGGAAGTATGCGATTTGGGACATAGCCTATGACTAAGTGAAACAGGTAGTCAGACTTAGTCATCTAATTCCAGCTGTTGCATAAAGCTGTCTTATATTCAGTCTATTATAGCCAAATTCGCTTAGAATTGTGGGTAAACTAAGATGCTGAAAAAAAAGGCGGACTCTAACAGTAGGTCAATGCAATTCACTTGCTGAAAACATTTGCTTATTGGAAGAATACAATGCTGAAAAGGCAATATTACTGGGGAAATTTTCCGACAGAAATTCTAATGTTAAGAAACACTTGACATGGGAGAAAATAAAAGAATGGGTGAATAGTGTGAATCCCTTGGTGGTTTGTTCAATCAAGGACGTCCAAAAAAGATACAAAAATATGGTCCGGGAAGCGAAAAAGGAGATTTTCAAAAGAAAAAACCCAGCAACCGGAGGTGGACCAAGTTGTAAAGTAAAAAAGATGACCGAGTTAGTCGTTTAAATTTTCGGGGATGAATCGCCAATGTTTTGGGGATTGTAGGTGGGAGGGAGAGTGGGGTCAGTGGAGGAGTTTTCATCATCACCCACCGTCAGTGTCAGCTGTCAGTCTGCTGCAGGACAAAGCGACGACTTCGTAGGAGGTAACTCAATTACACTGCTCAAAAAAATTAAGGGAACACTTAATCATCACAGTATAACACCAAGTCAATTAAAACAAACCGGTCTTGCTGGATGATGTTGCAGGCAGCATAACATTCGCCACAGCGTCTCCAGACTCTTTCACGTCTGTCACATGTGCTCATTGTGAACCTGCTCTCATCTGTGAAGAGAACGGGGCGTCAATGGCGAATCTGCCAATTCTGGTGTTCTCTGGCAAATGCCAATCGAGCTGCATGGTGCTGGGCTGTGAGCACAGGTCCCACTACAGGACGTCGGGCCCTCATGCCACCCTCACGGAGTCTGTTTCTGACAGTTTGGTCAGAAAAATGCACACGAGTAGCCCACTGGAGGTCATTTTGTAGGGCTCTGGCAGTGCTCCTCCTGTTCCTCCTCGCACAACAGAGCAGATACTGGTCATGCCGCACAATGGAGCAGATACCGGTGTAATGGCCGGTCTCCCAGTATCTCCTCCACAATCTTGAGACTGTGCTGGGAGACACAGCAAACCTTGCGACGGCACGTATGGATGCCATCCTGGAGGAGCTGGACTACCTGCGCAACCTGAATGGGCTGCAGGTACCGCCTCATCATTACATTAGTTATTTGGCAGACGCTTTTATCCAAAGCGACGTACAATAAGTGTATATTGAAGGTCATTGACACAACTACAAAGTAAATCCAACAAAGCACAACTTTCCCACAACGTAGGAGCTATCGCTAGTAATCAACATAGAATACAGTTGGCTATACATTCTAAGCTATAAAATAGCAAAAAACCAAATAGAAAATAAAATAAACAGAAAGTACGTACTATATAATTGGCCCTATACTGTATATGTAGTTCAATGTGGAGTCTGAAAAAGTGTGTTTTCAGACCACATGCTACCAGTAGTGACAAGGGCACTAGCAAAATGCAAAACTAGAGAAAAATCAGTCAGGAAGGATAAGGAGAGAGAAATGGTCTGTGGCCACCACCTGCAAAACCATTTACTTTTTGGGGGTTGTCTTGCTGTTGCCTCTCCTGTCCATCTGTTGTCAGTTTAATTTTCACCAAAGCAGGTGAAATTGATTCACAATAGTTTACGCTTCCTAACTGGACATATCGATATCCCAGAAGTTTAATTGACTTGGTGTTATACTGTGTTGATTAAGTGTTCCCTTAATTTTTTTGAGCAGTGTATATATACGAAAAAAGCAACAGTTGCGAAATAATGTTAGTTCTTTTTCATAATATGAGCTCGATGTCTCGCTATGGGATGTGACCCTCCGCAGCCCTGACAGAAGTACCTATCTCAAATAACCAATCCTGATTGGTCAGAGAAGCGTGTCCCTCCGCTGCGTGATGTAGTCCCCCCCACTACAAATACCGCAGCAGGAGGACACGCCCGCCATTCTAAAAATTCTTCTCACCTAGAAGCATTATCTCACACCGAGCCTAGTTAGTTTAACTGTCCACAGACGGAATTATTTATTAGCTTCTGTCGACGGACGCTAACTCAGCTCACTATATTCGCCGAGGTTTTGCACGCCAGCTCCCCTCGACGTTTCCTGCTAACACACCAGTTAGCCTCCTGCTTTTAACACTCCAGTTATCAGCATCTTGCTTTTAACACGCCAGTTATCAGCCTCTCGCTTCTAACACGCCAGTTATTAAGCACCTGCAGCTCTTTATTTCCTGGGCTAATCCCAGGAAAGGTCAGCCTGTTTCGAGGCAGCGCCTCTCACACTGGCTGGTGGAAGCTATAACTTTGGCCTACGCTAATGAGGGGTTGCGCCCGCCTGCGGGCCTGCGCGCTCACTCTACGCGGGGCATGGCTGCATCCTGGGCCTTGTTCAGGGGGGTGTCTATTCAGGACATTTGTGCGGCGGCGAGTTGGACTTCGCCTCTGACTTTTGTTCGATTCTACATGCTGGATGTGTCGGGCCCGTGCGTTGCCAGCGCGGTCCTTCAGGCCTAGCATCTGGACATCTGGACCCTCCCATCGGTTGGTGGCTGTTCGATAAAGCTGTCTGGCAATTCGGGAGTAACCACATCCCATAGCGAGACATCGAGCTCATATTATGAAAAAGAACTTTAGGTTACTGTCGTAACCCCGGTTCTTTGAGTAATATGAGCGAGATGTCTCGCCAGACAACCCTTCTTGCTGGGCGGTGAGAAGGAATTTCGGGCTTTAGAATGGCGGGCGTGTCCTCCTGCTGCGGTATTTGTAGTGGGGGGGACTACATCACGCAGCGGAGGGACACGCTTCTCTGACCAATCAGGATTGGTTATTTGAGATAGGTACTTCTGTCAGGGCTGCGGAGGGTCACATCCCATAGCGAGACATCTCGCTCATATTACTCAAAGAACCGGGGTTACGACAACCTAAAGTTATCTAGTGGTAGTTATCTATCGATAACGATCTATGGTAGCGTCCTTTAAAGGGGTAGGAAACACTAAAACACATTTTTTGAGACGTTAACTAATATCTAGGCTGCCTCAGATGGAAGAGAACAATAGTATGCATTATATCTACAATTTTAGCCGTTACATCGCCTATTCTTCTTCTTCCGGGGTTGAAAATGAAAAATGGGCTACGTCATTGAAAATGTCGTTGAACTGTACTTTTTGTACACTTGGACGTAATCAGTTTTGCACTTTTTTACCGCCCCCAATATAAATACATTCCTGAGAAGGCGTGCTAACTGGCTATATCCATTTGACAAGCGCAGGATAACGGTCTTTCATCCCGCTAACGGGTTTATAGAATTATGAAAAGTATTTTCAAATATCTTGGAGAGCAACCACTTGTGTACCATTGCAGAGTTTACTTATAGCTAGTTTCATATATTTTAAACCGTTGTTATATCTATTTCCTTGTTATTTATTGTGTATATATATAATATTGTGTTTATTTATTGTGTAATTATATTTATAGTGTTTTTGATCGTTACGTTAAGTTAGTGTTTTTTGAATAAATAACGTTAGTGTTACAGTGTTAGCTTTTTAGAATTTATAGTTATTGTTAGCCTATAGTTAGTATTTTTCAATTGAGTGTTTTTACCAGTAATAAGTTAATTAGCCTTGGTTAGTCTTTTTCAATTTATTAGCTTTTTCCAATTCTGCTAACGTTAGTTAAGCTATATTAGCAACTGTTAGGTTTTTTAATTCTAGTAAATTATTTTCAATTTACAAGCAACGAGCAATGGGTCGCAAGTTGGTTCAAGTTTCTATGGTTGTAAGAGCATCACCGGTTTAAATGCTTTCCCGTGCGATCCGGAGAGAGCTGTAATCTGGCTACGCATTTTGGGTGTGGCGCCAATGACCAGCACCGCTAGGATGTTTGTTTGCAACGTGCATTTTTCGTGGGACAGTTACGAGAATTATGTCCAGGTTGAATTGGGGTATAAACAACGCCTTCGCCTGAAGGAAGATGCGGTACCAAGCCCTGCCATTCCTGTCTCTCCAAATGAGGTAATTTATCTAGGTGTAACTATACAGTTACTAAGTAACAGTTAACTGACGTTTGCTTGCTAACGTGATGGTTGTCTTGCAATGTTAGCCTCAAAGCTATTTACTGAACTTGAGTCGTTTTTGTACGTTAATGATAGTTAACTGACCCGTGTCATTCCTCTGCGTTTTGCCTAAATTCATTAGTTAGCTATAGCTAACCAAGTTTCAACGTCTAAAGGCCCGTTTATAGTCCAGCGACAGAGCAACATTTGGTATATACTTCGGGCGACAGTCGCTGAGACATAAAATAAATTCAGCTTTGACACCTCAACAATTTTCTCCTCCATTATCCTAACTTAACCTTTTATTTGCAAAATAATCAACTTTGTAATATGTCTCCTATCTTAGCCACTCAGAGCAAACAACATAAAAGAAGCATTGCTTGTGACACTGCTGGTTTGGTGCACACACCGTTGGAGCATGGTCCTCTTGCAACTTCAACCCCTATGAAAAGGCCTAGGAGAGAAGTCATAGGTGATGACCCTAGCTTCCATCATGAAGTGACTGACAGTACCATCTACAATGAAAGGTTTGTTGTATTCATACACGAGATGCTGTGTAAAACATTGTTTCCATTTAAACTTTAATTCCACACATCAGTGTTGCTTATTTTATTTATTTATTTATTTTGCTCGGCTCTTCCCTACAACAGCTTCTCTGTTCTTACATTTAATTCACATTTAACTATTATAATGTATTTAAGCTCTGTCTGATATTACCTATGTCTAGATGTCAGTTGCTAGCTGTTGCAAAAAAAAAAAGCATCCACGTCTGACAATGTTTTTGGTCATGCTCACAATAGCGTGATTGTTAATGAGCGTTATCATCATTTCTGTAGCACACTGATTGCAACAACACCGCACAAGATGAAGAAATTCATTGTTTATGAAGAGAACCTCATGGAGTTGTTCAAGAAATGCCCTGTCTGCACAAGAAGCTGTGCTGTAAATACTAGGACTGTGGGAACACTCTTGAACGTGGAGAAGATCTGTGGACACTGTGAGCATCACTGCAAATGGGACAGTCAGCCATATGTCAAGGGGATACCAGCTGGAAACCTGCAGCTTGCAGCAGCAGTGATTTTTAGTGGATCTTCCTTCTTGAAATTGTCCAAGGTTAGACCTATTTTTAGCCCAACTAGCAACAGCGAAGGGCTCTAGGGTTGGCTGTGTCAGTAGATCTGTTGGTTAGTCTGTCCAACATTTAGGTCCCAGCTAAAACATAAGCTGATAGCGGTGTTTTTAGACTTATGTACAAATAGAGAAGTGCAATTAAGTTTGTACGGTGTCATAGACTTAACTGCATTTCTTTGTAGTTCATGAAGGCATTCAACATCCAGGGGATTTGTCATACCACGTACTTGAAGCACCAGAGGAACTTTCTTTTTCCAACTATCTACTGGCAATGGAAGCCGGAACAATTAAAATTATTGAAGAGGCCATCAAAAGAGGGGAAGTAGTTCTTGGAGGGGACATGCGTGCAGACTCCCCAGGTAAGTGGAATGAACTTAAAAACATATTTATATCTCATATGACATTATTATGAATCAAAGCTTAATTAATTCTAACAATTGATATTTAAAAAATATTCAGGTTACAGTGCCAAATATGGAATCTACTCAATGATGGACCTCAAAGCAAATAAGATCATCGACATTCAACTTGTTCAGGTAAATTTGGAGTATGAGAAAGTACATGCATATTGTCTCTTAAAATATAGTTATAGATATACCTCTAATTATAGAAAGAAATAGAAAGGATGCACTCTACAGAATGGTGGTGCTAAAGGAAAGGTAATGGGGTCACTAAAATCAATAGGTTTCTTTCTTAGTTTATTCCTCTTGTGAGCATGAATGGGCACAGCAAATGTTGTGTCTATGCATGTATATAAAGCCCAGACTGAATTTCTGAACTATTCTAAATGCCTGATTTAATGAACATAGTAAAAGATTTGGCTGATCTGTCGTTTCAGAGCAATGAGGTCGGAAATAGCGTGCGCATGGAAAAGGAGGGGTTTGAGAGGAGCCTGAGCCACCTGGAGCAGAGAGGAGTCCCTGTGCAAACAGTTGTCACCGATAGGCATCCTGGGGTTATGAAGTTTCTTCGAGAGAAGAGAGCTAACATTTCCCAGCGATTCGACCCATGGCACATGGGAAAAGGTATCTTCTTGCAATTGCTGTGGAAAACATTGAATAATGAGCATTACTCATGTCTAATTAAGTACCACACTCTGGCCATGCTGCTTCAAAACCTGCTTGTCAAGAAAATCACATTATTATTATTGTTGTAATTATTAAAATGGATAATTAGCCAATTCCCAACACAAATATGTTACTCACTGGTGGATGTATAGCCTGCTACAATATGTGGTCAAATGCAAATGTGAACATGAAGTATCTGATAACATTTAGTTGACCTTTTACGCAGACATAGGGCTAATATATTAAACACAAGTGTACATATGATGCAATGACATACCTGTATTCAATATATAGGCAGCTACTATAATAGAATATCAAGTATTGGTGTGGCTACAGCAAGATATTTTGTGGTTTAGCTAGCTGTACTGTTACCTTGGGCAACTCCTGACAACAGACATTCTCTCTGGGAGACAGCTTGGAGCACTGACCACAAGTACACCTGTTGCAAAAATAATAATGAAAGTAACATGGGTTCAACTAAGGGACATCTTGAAGGGCGATAGTAATTACTAAAGTCAAATTTTGAGTAGCAATGTCAATTTGTTTTAATACAACGTTAAAGCTACAGCGTTCAAATCTCACATCCGTTGCTGCTGCACTGGTTGCGGTTGAGGTCAGCTGCTGGTAAGACGCAAATGCTCCTTTACTGCTACCGGACTCGTTCGGGATGCTACAGTAGATGGATAAAAAGCTAGCTGGTTTGATTGTATGGCGGGACGATGCTTTGGATTTAGAGGGCAGACATTTCAGCCAACAGCCGTTCAGTTTCACTTGCCATTCATTATTAATTGTACTTTGTCATGTTCCTGTACAACCAGGTAGGTCTGAATATTTGCTGACAAAGGTTACTGGACAGAATCGATTTGTGCAGAACGATAGAAGTCTCCCGTAGCCTACTTCAGCTAACAGCCGTTTAGTTTAACTTGGCATTGATTACATATTTTATTGTCATGTTCGTGTAGCCTACGTAAGATATTTTTTTATTAGCCTACATAAGATTTAGATGGCTAAAAAGCTAGCTAGTTTGACAATGAAGTGATTGTGTGGCAGGGTAACATTAGACTAACTTCAGCTAACAGCCGTTTATTTTCACTTGGCATTAATTAACGTTAGCCTACGTATTTCATTGTTAATTTATTACTTATTGTATTCATTGCGTTTTTCATGTTCATGTACAGGTAGGTCAGACTTAATATGTGCTGATAATACTGGGCAGAACATTGATTTAAGCAGAAGGAGATAGAGTTCACAAGTGGGATAAAAGACATTAGCTAGACTACCACTCAGAGACTTCTCCCACCATGGCCTCGGATCTGGCCTCTGTCTCCATAGGAACTGGAGCTAACGGCTCAAACTGATAGGGCTCCGGACCATTATCACCTTCATCCTCCTGGTCGGTGGAAAGCCCAGGGGATTCCGGAGGGGAGAAGTCCTCCACCTCAAAAGAGCTATCGATTGATACGGACTATCACTCTCCATTTGTCCGTGTCTTCATGTGACGATAGCCACTCCCCTCGCACTCGCCCCTCCCCCTCCACCGCTACTCTCCACGCCCATTTTATTGCATTTTTCGAATTCGTGGAGTGGGCGGAGAGAGAACGTAACCGAGGGTTTCCTAGCTACCCCTTTAAGCATAACTTCCGCAGCTAACGTTACGGAAACTATGGAAACCGGAAAAACTCATATCTAGCAAGGTAACGTGAACTCAATGGGTGACGCAAGCTAGCTAACTACATAAACTTCTCAAAAAAAGTTTGGAAACGTTATTTCGGTCGATTATTCCTCCCCTTTAATAATACCAATTGGTATTGTATTTTATATCGTTGGAAAGCCTGATTAGTCACCTTTACAACGAGGTACAACTTGTAAGGATCATGCATTAGTGGAATGAGCAACACAGCTAACCGTGTGGGTAGCGGCCCAAAAAAATGTGCCAAAATCCCCTGCAATATTCTGTACCACAGACAGATCTCTGATCAGACGGTGAGGAACAGACTGCACATGGCCGGTCTTCGTGCTTATAAGGCTGCCAGGAAGCCTGCAATGACTGCCCTTCACCGTCAGGCCCGTTTGCGCTGGTGTCGACAGCACCGACAGTGGAACCTAAGAATGTGGAGCAACGTCATGTTCAGTGATGAATCAAGGTTCTGTCTGCGGACGCTGGATGGCAGGATCAAAGTATGGAGACGGCGTGGAGAACGCTATGCAGATTGCTGCACAGATCGCGTGACACCTTTCAATGGGGGCAGTGTCATGGTGTGGGGCGGTATCTCTCTCACAGGCAAAACAGAACTTGTCATCATTGAAGGCAATCTCAATGCAGTGAGATATCGGAATGAGATTCTGGAGCCAGTGGCGATCCCATATCTCCAGAATCTGGGACCTAACTCCATCCTCCAGGATGACAACGCTCGCCCCCACAGAGCCAGGATCATCACAGAGTACCTCCAGAATTTGGGAGTGGAGAGGATGGAATGGCCTGCCGTGAGTCCAGACCTCAACCCAATTGAACACTTGTGGGATCAGCTTGGGCGTGCTGTACGTGCCAGAGTGACCAACGCAACCATGTTGGCTGACTTGCGACAAATCCTGGTTGAGGAATGGGATGCCATCCCACAGCAGTGTGTGACCAGGCTGGTGACCAGCATGAGGAGGAGGTGCCAAGCTGTTGTGGCTGCGTATGGATCTTCCACACGCTACTGAGGTCCCTGACAGTGTAAAATGAATAAAGTGTAAAAATGGCCAATATGTGTTGTTTTTTCCTTATTACTGTGGGAGAGTGCAATCATCCAGTCCACCAAGCAACTCAAAACGAGAGTGAATACCAACAGAAGAATATTGCAGGGGATTTTGGCACATTTTTTTGGGCCGCTACCCACACGGTTAGCTGTGTTGCTCATTCCACGAATGCACGATCCTTACAAGTTGTACCTCGTTGTAAAGGTGACTAATCAGGCTTTCCAATGATATAAAATACAATACCAATTGGTATTATTAAAGGGGAGGAATAATCGACCGAAATAACGTTTCCGAACTTTTTTTGAGGAGTGTAGTTAGCGTGTTCTCAAATAAAACACCTTTATAATCAGTCAAAGTTTAAAAAATAATTTATTTCATATTATTAATGCATTGACTGGTACATTGTTTTTCAGACTATAACCGAAAGTTATAGTCTGAAAAACAACGTACCAGTCAATGCATTAATAATATTAAATACATTATTTTTAAAACTTTGACTGATTATAAAGGTGTTTTATTTGTTTAACAAGTGGTGCTCAACAAAGCATCTTGTCAATTCACAAACACGGGGTGAATATAACCAGGAAAAATATTACTGAATTAAATAAGAAAATTAGGACAGCAACTCCCTACAACATGGAACTTATTTCATTGTTAGCCAAGGGGTAAGGAGGCTAACTTTAGGTTTAAATTCAGTCAAAGTTTTTATGTAACTGACTAAATTGTATTAGACTAGTCTTACAATCAAAATAAGACCGGTCTAATGATTTAGTCTTAAATAGTTTTATGCAACCGGCTCCAGGTCAGTCCACAGTGGGTCAGTCAGTCAGTTAGCATGTTTCGCTCTTCTAGCAAAAAAGGTAACTCGTCTATGCGGGAACTATAGTTCTGTGATGGTAACAGTTTAACAGTTACCAGTCACGACGTAGGGTTCTAGAACGCCGCTCTGCCAAGCTTTCGGGAATGACTCATCCCCAGCCCATGACAGCACCCAACTGTGAGGAATCCATTTCCACGGCCAATCAGCCTAAAAAAACGAGCATCTCAATAAAGCCCTTTAACTGGAACGGGTGTCTTTGTGTTTTCAGATCCTGCGGGGAGAATTGTCGCACAAGACACTGAAAGCCTTAAATGAGATTAGTCTCAAAGTGGGTGGCTAAATTCCGTAATTAGCATGTACGCTCATTCCAGTCTTCGTCGCCTGTTTGTCGGCTCTCTTCACATTCGCTTTGATTCAGTCTTTACGGAGTTTTCCTTTCATATCTTATATCGAGACCAGACATAATGTCACATTAATAGAATTCACCATCTGTATTGTGCGAATGCATGAACCTGATTTAGAGACACAGGAAAACAGGGTGATATTGATCAGATAAATAATGATCGGTTGCTTTTAATAAAAGTGGAAAATATGTTTGGTTTTTTTTTGTTGGAAGAGTTATGTTCTTTCTATTGGGCTGGCAATCAATCCAGAGGACACGTAAATTACCGTAGAAGGCATATTTATTCAAGAACACTATTTTTATTCTGAAACAGGTAAGTAGGGCCATAATTTATCCAGCTTTAATAACACTACACAAAGAAATATGCAGACAAATTTTTTTGTTATAAAATATAACAGTATAACATTTAAAATGCATTTTTTTAGCTTGGAAAATAATATAGTTTAAAACATGAAAATGAAATAAATAAAAAATAAATGTATCATGCTTATGAGGGTATGAAATTAATAATGTCATTTTAGGATGCAGTTCAGTCATTCCACTCTCTAGGGGGAGGGGAAAAAAAGCCTCAAACGATTGTTTCATTTTAGTGAAAAATAGAAAAGTATTTGGGGCGAAACAATCATGTCTGCTTATTCATTACATTACATTACATAATTAAGCAGTTATTTTCCAATGCAACTTTCTCAAAGTGCAACATCAATAATGCACTAAAAGTTAACTAGCCAAAACAGAACCCTAAAACAAATCATAGATTCACAGAGCTAACATCCATATAAAACTATTAAGCATGCTAATACAATCCAAAAATAATTCAGAAAAAAATTGCTTGGGGGTGGGAATAGGAAGGGATCCACGATTCAGGCTGAAGCAGCGAGACCTAAAGTTGCGACACAAAATAGCCGGCGGTGATTCTGCTGCCCGCACCTTTGAGTTAATTCTGCCGCTGAACAGACAGCCGTCGTGGCTGGGACAAACAGCCATGCAGGGCAATGACTTAAGGATATCTTAGCAATATTGTCTGCGTTCTCTCAAAAGTCATTGAGGAAAACGTCTGTCCCCCTCCATCCGTTTATTGTGCTTAGGCAATCTTGGAGGCTTGTCACAAAAAAAGCTCAATTTACCAAGTTCATATTTCAGTGAGTTAACTCTGTATTTAACTCAAAGAAATTATGAAGCTTGGCTTGTGAGTAGACTGTCAACCTACGTACCTGAAAAAACACATTCTCTTGGAATTTGCATCTGCAGTAAGTCAGGTTAAACAGATGTTTGATGTAATCCTTAACAAAGGCCTGCTGATTACATGGTATGGCATGTGCAAAGCGTGCCAGGATTACAATGTTTAAACGATCGGCAGAAGAGTCTCGCCGCCATCCAAGACCACGGGGCTGACAGGAATTTAAGGGCTCGCTGAGACATCGATGGGCCAGAGACGATGAGCTCATCCCTTCTCATCATCTGTTTAATAAGTCGATTCACAGCTAAATAGATAATATGGCAGCTACTGTGAGACAGCGAGAGGCCTCTTTCTCCGTGGCTCCAGGCAGAGAGATCCGTTAACCGCGCTGTTTATAATCCTGTCTGAGTTGAGAGGGCTCATGAGGCCATGGCGGAAAAATCAATGCTCATTCATCAGCGTGGGCAGCCTGGGTCACACTTCACTCTTGCATTTCATGGATTTTAGTATTTATGCAATTAATTGTACTGGGGTTTTGCTTTTAACAGGCTACCGCCACCAGGAGGCAGTAGAGAGGCATGAACAGGGGTTTGAAGCTCAGCATGCAAGCTTTTCTGCTGGAGAACTATGGCAGTGACCGCTAAAAAAGGGCAAGATTCATGCAAGGTACCCCGCCAAGTCCAAGGAGTTGGGTGGACTGGACTGAGTCATCAGAGATTTGTTTAGATTCCTGTTTGTACAAAGGAAGTACCCAATCAGTTGAGCATTGGGGAGGAGGGGAGGCTCCTATTTTGGGGAGTGGGATATCAGAGAAAGTTGTCGATGCGGATCTGAGATACATCGCGGCCCTCTTTGCCCGGTGGCTCGGACACCAGGCTGAGGCAGGTGGCGTTGTGGCGGGAGGTGCGGAGCGAGACCAGGCCGCCCGGTTGCTGCCGGCGGCGGCGCGGCTGCAGCCACCCGCGCAGGTGCAGCTGCAGCTTGCTGTGCAGCGAGGCGTAGATGAAGGGGTTGTAGCAGGCGGAACTCATGGCCACCAGGTGGCAGCACACCTGCAGCACGTTGACGTAGCGCTTGCCCACGATGCGGAACTCGCCGTCCAGGTCCAGCAGGAGGTTGAGCGCCTGCAGGGGCAGCCAGCAGAGGGCGAAGGCGAGCACCGAGGCCACCAGCAGGGAGAAGGTCTTGCGCCTCTTCTTGTTCCAGCTCTGCTGGCTGCAGGTGGGGGCGCCGGGCAGGCAGCGCTGGCGGAGGTGGGCGGTGATGGCGCAGTACGACACGCTGACAGACAGCAGCGGCACCATGTAGGTGGCCAGCAGCATGAAGCAGGAGTACAGCATCCTGAGCTGGCTCGTGCCTAGCCATAACTCCTCGCACACCACCAACTCCAGCCCGTTGGGCCTCAGGTCCAGGTAGCGGGTGTTCATGGAGGGGGGTGTGGCCAGGGCCAGCGCCAGGCCCCACACGCCCAGCGCCACGCCCGCGCAGCACCGCAGGGAGATGCGGCGGCGGATGGGGTGTGCCACCACCACGTAGCGGTCGGCGGCGATGGCGGTGAGCGAGAGCGCCGAGGCGAAGACGGTGGCGCCCTGCAGCAGGGGCACCAGGTAGCAGAGGGGCCGTCCGAAGTACCAGCCGTGCGGGTTGAAGGCGTAGGAGGCGGTGAGAGGCACGCAGCTCAGGCACATCAGCAGGTCGCCGGCCGCCAGGTTGCCGATGAAGAAGTTGGTGGCATTGTACAGCTTCTTATCTGCCAGGATGCACACCAGCAGGGAGGCATTGCCCACGCAGGCTACCACCACCAGGAGGCAGTAGAGAGGCACGAATAGGGGTTTGAAGCTCAGCAGCAGCTGCATGCCTGGAAACATATTGAGGGGGTCGCTGTGGTTTAGGGGCAACCCACCTGGGGTGCTGTTGACACGTCCTAGGACCTGTTCCAGAAGTGGATCCATCTGGGGGGGGTTGAGATGGGACAAAAAAATAGAGAGGCGGACTTACTACAGTACCAATGCACTTTTATGATATACTCCTCCCTGCTGGAGAAGGGTTTGCTACACATCATGATACAGCTCCTCAAAGCCCTGCCTTTTCCCTGCACGGGAGCCAAAAGGTATGTGTAAATGCCAGTCTGAGGATTCATCATCTGAACCCACTTGCTTGCGGTTAAACTGTGATTGGAATTACTAAGCGCGAAATTCAGAGTGAGTAGTCACTCTGATTAGTTTGGCAATAGAGACCTGTGTGTGATTTTTCTCTCAAGCTACTGTACAGCTTGTTATTATTCAGAAAAATGTAATTGAATTGAATTGAAGACAAAACAGAAACTAATAACTATTTCTATGCTATCCATTTTTTAAATAGGAAAGGCTTCCTGCGGTACAACATAGAAGTAGGTATTGCAGTGAATCATTTGGTCGTTTCGGCGGCAGCTGTTGACAGGGTGACAGGCAGCGCTAGAATGAGGAGCGTCAGGGTGTAAATCCCGTCTCCGACTGAGAGATTATAAGTGAAGGCACTGAACAGATGATCGTTGCATAGTTACACACTCAACAACAATGATAAGCCTGTCGGACAGCGAATCTTTATACATATTTTACTCTGAAGAAGATTTATGGCTGTTTTGTAGTTTATTGTGTCATGTTGTGAATCAGTGTGAATGCTGTCGACAAAGGAAAGAAATGTCATATTATTATTATTATTTTATTTTATGTGTTATTATAATTTTTTAATTTTTTATATAGCACTTATCAAAACATAAAATAAAGCGTAAAAAATTATAAAATAAAATATAAAAGCAAATATAAAACTACAAATATAAAATTAACAGAAAGTCTAAAACAAAGTATTTAAAAGTGATTTAAAAGAAGACTTGGCAAGTCTGATCTCCTCAGGCAGGTCTTTCCAGAGTCTAGGGTCCCTTACGGGAAAAGCCTGATCGCCTTTAGTCTCTACCTGAGGATCTCAGACTGCGGTTAGGCACATAAAGGGTTAAAAGGTTGTTAATGTGGCCTGGAGCGAGACCAGACCGTGCTTTAAAAGCAAGCAGTCATCAATCTTAAACTGTAGAGGGAGCCAGTGAAGGAAGGCTAGAATGGGGGTAATATGCTCTCTCTTATTGGTCCTGGTGAGGAATCTAGCAGCAGCTGTACTAACTGCAATCTAGATAGGTGTCAAAGTAGCACACGCATGCACACACGCAGACACTCCTGGAAAAACCAGAGCTGTGTTCGTCATACGCTCTTTTCCAGACCAACTTACAAAATGGAATGCCTGTGTAGTTTTATGAAAGCAACAGTCATTACAGAAAAGGATATATGGCTCATAGTGCACGAAAGAGAATTAACTATACACTGTTCGCACTATCTTAACAAATACATTGAACACTTCTGTCAACCTTATGCAATATTGAATAAAGTGCTAGGTACCTCCCACTTTAAGGGTGCTGTCAGTGCAATGATTCAAATTCACATTGAATGACTCCAACTGGATTAGCCGTTACCATGGGTACCCAACTGTATTTAACCCCAAATGCGGACAGAAAAACGGACATATATTGCAATTAAATATATGAGATTGTACATATATTTCCAAAAAAAGAAAACATTGCATATTTCCAAATCAGGAAACCATGTGGTATAGTGATATTTTCATGTCACAGTATGTCTTAAGCACGTTTTATTTGTCTCTTGCGCAAATAGGGATTTGATGACGGCTAATGCCGTATTCATATTCAAAGCTCATGCTGAGCGCCGCTGTCCCCTCTTATGCTGTTAGAGAAGACTCAAAAACATGTACTCTAAATATTATTACAATAAACTACCTTATCATTATAATAAAAACAGTAATAATCATCCTCCTCATAGCAAGAACAATAATAATAATATAAAAATGAATAACAATATAAAATGTAATAATAATAATAATCATCATTACGACAACAACTATAATAATTATTATTATCATCACCACCATAAGAAACATAACTCAAAGTTTGATAATCTGCCCCATGAGTCTATAGAGTCTGTTTTAATATATTCCTTTATATCTCCACAGAGCAGTACATATTGCCTTGGTTTGTGCTACTCTACATGACAGACATGTGAAACAGTGACAGTGATTTGTGGAATGGCTTACCTGTACAAAAGACAGATGCCACAGGTGTGTACAAAAAAACAACAAGCCTCTGTCTCCTCGCTGCTTTCTCTCGTTCTCCTCCTTCTACTCCTCTGTTCCCTTCTGTTTCTTTCCCCTCTTCTGTCTGTCCGTCCGCCACTTTGCTGTGGGTGGAGCTGTAGACTGAAGCCTAGCGCTGCAACCGGTGGTGGTGTGTATGTTTGTGTGTGTGTATCGCTGTTTCTCGCAGCATCAGCACCAATGATGGAGAGAGCAGGCTGCCTCTTTGTCAATCAAACAGCACCCCCCCCCCACCCCCTCACCTTTCAACATCCTCGCTTGCCTGCTCCCTCAAGCACTCAATAAATGTAGCTTAACCCCAACAATACCGCCGTCTTGAGTGTATATTTGCGTGCGTGTTTGTGTATACATTTGCGCATTCAGGTGGCTGTGTGTGTGTGCATATTTGTATGGGTTTAGTGGTGGTACTGGGACCGTATGGGTTTAGTGGTAGGACAGGGATTGTATGGGTTTAGTGGTGGTACTGGGATCATATGGGTTTAGTGATATTGCAGGGATTGTATGGGTTTAGTGGTGGTACTGGGATCATATGGGTTTAGTGGTATTGCAGGGATTGTATGGGTTTAGTGCTGGTACTGGGATTGTATGGGTTTAGTGGTAGGACAGGGATTGTACTGGTTTAGTGGTGGTACTGGGATCATATGGGTTTAGTGGTTTAGTGGTGGTACTGGGATCATATGGGTTTCGTGGTAGGACAGGGATTGTATGGGTTTAGTGGTGGTACTGGGATCGTATGGGTTTCGTGGTAGGACAGGGATTGTATGGGTTTAGTAGTGGTACTGGGATCGTATGGGTTTAGTGGTAGGACAGGGATTGTATGGGTTTAGTGGTGGTACTGGGATCGTATGGGTTTAGTGGTAGGACAGGGATTGTATGGGTTTAGTGGTGGTACTGGGATCGTATGGGTTTAGTGGTAGGACAGGGATTGTATGGGTTTAGTGGTGGTACTGGGATCGTATGGGTTTAGTGGTAGGACAGGGATTGTATGGGTTTAGTGGTGGTACTGGGATCGTATGGGTTTAGTGGTAGGACAGGGATTGTATGGGTTTAGTGGTGGTACTGGGATCGTATGGGTTTAGTGGTAGGACAGGGATTGTATGGGTTTAGTGGTGGTACTGGGATCGTATGGGTTTAGTGGTAGGACAGGGATTGTATGGGTTTAGTGGTGGTACTGGGATCGTATGGGTTTAGTGGTAGGACAGGGATTGTATGGGTTTAGTGGTGGTACTGGGATCATATGGGTTTAGTGATATTGCAGGGATTGTATGGGTTTAGTGGTGGTACTGGGATCATATGGGTTTAGTGGTATTGCAGGGATTGTATGGGTTTAGTGCTGGTACTGGGATCATATGGGTTTAGTGATATTGCAGGGATTGTATGGGTTTAGTGGTGGTACTGGGATCATATGGGTTTAGTGGTATTGCAGGGATTGTATGGGTTTAGTGCTGGTACTGGGATTGTATGGGTTTAGTGGTAGGACAGGGATTGTACTGGTTTAGTGGTGGTACTGGGATCATATGGGTTTAGTGGTTTAGTGGTGGTACTGGGATCATATGGGTTTCGTGGTAGGACAGGGATTGTATGGGTTTAGTGGTGGTACTGGGATCATATGGGTTTCGTGGTAGGACAGGGATTGTATGGGTTTAGTGGTGGTACTGGGATCGTATGGGTTTCGTGGTAGGACAGGGATTGTATGGGTTTAGTGGTGGTACTGGGATCATATGGGTTTAGTGGTAGGACAGGGATTGTATGGGTTTAGTGGTGGTACTGGGATCGTATGGGTTTAGTGGTAGGACAGGGATTGTATGGGTTTAGTGGTGGTACTGGGATCGTATGGGTTAGTGGTAGGACAGGGATTGTACTGCTTTAGTGTTGGGACAGGCTTAATGGGCGCTGCATGGGTAATTCCCTAGTAATTGTCTCCAGCATTTATCTGAAAACAAGAATAGAATAAAGGCCAAATAACTCCCCAGGGAAAAATGTACTTTATTGACGTTACCAGCACAGACAACCCTGGGCAGCAAGCTGCACACATAGTAAAACAAATGTGAAAAACAGCACCGTCCACTGTACACATTTATCCTGTTGTGTGGAAGTCCAACCGTCTTGGTGATTCAAATCACTTCGATACAGTGGTTTGAAATGCCTGTGAACATAAGACAAACAGACTGTCAGAGTCAATCTCTCTCTCTCTCTCTCTCTCTCTCTCTCTCTCTCTCTCTCTCTCTCTCTCTCTTTCTCTCTCTCTTATTGCAATGTATTGCCAACGCATAGACAGAACATGTAAATATATGACATATAACACCACATAACATATAACACCAAGCTGTACTGTTATACATAAAGACAGAACACAAATGAAAACAGCAACACCTCTATTAATAATAATAATAATGATAATGATAAATGCACTTGTAGGTATATTGATAACTAACAAGCAATTTCACTATTTGCAGCAGTGTGGAGACCATCCTTTCCTCTGTGTATTTTTAAAACAAATCAATAGAAAGTGCAACTGTCTCAACCTCTCTGCTTTCACAGTGATCACAGATCTCTCTCTTCCTCTCTTTTGCTTTCTCTGTCTCTGTCTCTTGCTCTCTGTCTTTATCTCTCTCCCACTCTCTTTCTGCCTCTCTCTCCCTCTTAACATTATAGCTGATTTCCTGTGTCTCCAACGCATGGCAGAAATAAATGAAGACCACATATTACTTCAATTAAAAAAACGAATTAATTGATAGGATTATAACGTGGCATTTAAAGACCTTACGGACCCCGCTTAATCTTTCGTCTTTGTTCGCGAATTAATTAGAATTTTAATGTGTGAATTAGCCCTGCTCATGACAGATAACCAGGAAGAAGAGAGAAAGGGAGCTCTTCAAAAAGACAGATGGCTATTCAAAGCACAGAGAAAGGGATAGGTACTGTTTTTGCTTTTGTACATGTGTATCACTTACACGCGTGTAATGAAACATGCGAGAGAGACAGCAGGGGGGTGCAAAAGAGGGGTATTTTCACAGGATTACACGCCTGTTTATCTGTACACTGTTTCTTGCAGGTGCCGTGTGTTTGTTAGGTAATTACATGGTCCGTTTAAATGGCTATTGTGTAAATTATGCTCTTAAAAGCAAGAGGAAAATTCCTGTGGGAATCCAGACGATTTTAAAGGTTAATGGTTAGGTTCCTTCCTGGGTTTTTTACATTTTATTCAGTTATTGTGTGTGATGAAGATATTCTAGATATTTACAATAGAAGATTTCGGACAACCTTCTAGCTTCATTATGAATCAAGTCATAATAATAATACCTTAATTTATATAGCACCTTTCTAGCACAGAGCACAAAGTGCTTTACGGTGAGTAAAATCAACGATAAAATCAACATCAAGCACACAGTTAATGACAATAATGAATACATAAAAATACATTTATAAAATAATAAATAGAAGTAATAAAATAATGATAATAGCTGACAATAAAACACAATACAAGTTTAAAAAAAGTATTGGCTAGAATGGTAAGAATTTTTACTATTATTTTAAAGCAAGAAAATACACTTGTGGTAACTCCAAAGCAGCTTGTACAGCAATGCTATGTTTTCAGAGGCTGCGCACGTGAACAAATTATTTTATAGTTTTTTTTTTACAAACAATTTTAAATGTAAATATTAGCTTTCAATTTGTGCTAGTACTTGAGTGCAGTGGTCTCAGGTTGCATGCACCCTAGGAAACAGTTCCAACCAAAAATAATATTAAATGTAATAAAGAATAATCGATATACGAATGTACAACCTCTGGAGGCGTTATTGTATTGTCAAGCTGCTTTAGCGCTATTTGAAGTGTATTTTCTGTTTTTTATCACCCCATCCCACCTTCCCGGTCCGCAATCTCGCTCACCTGAGGCAGCAGAATAGGCTAGAGCCGTGCCAGCCTAATGCTTTGCCAGGCTACTTACAAATTGACATTGTAAATTGAAGCTAGGATTATGCCCGACCATGAAACAGAAGAGAGTTTATTTATTTGAGCCCAAATTTGCAACATATAGCGGCTGAGATGAGGAGTTTCAGGACATTGAGGCAGAGAGGTCAAAGAGGGAAGAACCAGGACATACCGGCCACTTTTCAGTAGATCTGGGTTGTCTAAAGATTGTTGATAAAAGTGACAAACTTTTTGTCACGCCCCTTCTTCAAATAGGGATTGCACAAGCATAGACCATTTTCAGTCCTGTTGATTTGTTTTTACTTCGAGGTCTCTTGTGCAGTAATTTGTTTCTCTCCACATGAAATACTGTTGATACAGAAAGCAGAGCCCCTTCTTTCATTGAGCGCAGTGGTCTACGTGCATGCTACGTGCGTCACATGAAATAGGTCCAATCAAAAAATAAGATTGAATGTAATTTGAAACAATATCAGGTAATATGAACAAAGTATATATATTTTTTTCTTCAAAAACAGTAAGGTTGTAAGGTTATTTTTAAATATGCGTCAAATTTAAGGACAAATGTTGATTAAACGCGGGCCATACGTGTCCAGATTCCAAATGCGTACCGTTTATTTACCATGCCCTTAAAAGCCTCCATTAGCTTTTGAAGATCAAAATCTCTGGAAGGCTTTTTGTTTACCAATGTTTATTCTGCCTCCTGCAGTTAGTCAAATAATTTACCCAGTTTTACATTGTTAATATTTCCTACAAATATTTCCGCCTGCAGAAAAGCAACCCCCACCCCCCCAGCATGCTGCTTGCACCAGTAAGATTGACAGTAGGAGGGCTGCCGCGTTAGCTCAACGGTAAAAGCGCTGACTTTCAGTCAGCGCAGTTGTGCTCCGAGGATCGGGGTTCGCGCCCCGGTCCTGCCATATCCGAGCGTGGCCGGCGCCCAGTGGAAGCAGCAATTGGCGGCTGCTTCCGGGTGGGGGGAGGGGCTCGGAGAGAATCGCTGCGCACGGGACCTAGGGCGTGTCACGGTCAGGAGCTCGCGGAGCTACGCCCTGTAGAGGACATGGCCACGAGCTCCACAACTAATACCGATTGACGGGGTTGTGTAGCAGTGGTTCTCTAGCGGTTGCTACATGGGGGGGAATTGAATTAGAATTGGGGTTCAATTGGCTACCAAATTGGGAGAAAAAGGGAAAAAATCAGAAACAAAATTTAAAAAAAAAAAAAAAAAAAAAAAAAAAAAAAAAAAGATTGACAGTAGGGATGGTGTTACCTGGGCGATGGTCTGTGTTTGGTTTGCTCCAAAAATGCTGCTTTGCTTTCAGGTCAAATAACACAATTTTGGTCTCATCTGTCACATTGGCTTCTGGCAAACTCCAGGCGTGACTTAATGATACCCTTTGTCATAAATGGCATCTATCCAGCTGCCATTCTCCCAAAGGGGCCAAATCTTTTGTTGATCTCCAGACAGCTTCTCCCATTTCAGCTAATAAACTCTTAAACTTTGTCAGTGTTGGTCTTGCCTCTTGGTCACTTTTCTGAAAATTGCCTTTCTTGAACAGTTCAGTTTGGTGGGACAGCCAGATCTGGGTTTAAAATGTTTTTGTTTTTTTTACGATGGGCTATGGGCTTAGCTGTGCTCCTTGGATGGTTTAAAGCTTTGCCAATTGTTTAATATTCTTATTCTCCAACATTTTGCCTCCTAATAACTTTATCTCAATGTTCCACAGGTATTTCCTTGGTCTGTATGACATCATGACTGATCTGACCTGCTGTTTCTGTCAGTATTTGAACCTTTGTTGCATTTTCTGTTACTTCATTTTCGTTCATGTTCGGTGTTGTTCGTGTGTTTTTGTTTTCATTCATCGACTCCCATACGCGCTTGTGTTTTCACTGCCCCATTGTGTCAGCTCCGACTCTGGTCTCAGCTCTTGATTACCAATGGGTTTCGCCTGCCCCGCTACTCACCTGTTTCTCGTTTGCTTGTTAATCCTGTGTATTTAAGTTCCACTCTGTCTTGTATTCAGTGCGAGTTCGTCACAGTTGCCCTATTTCGCTACAAGCCTTGTCTGACCCGTGTTCTGCTAGTTTCCTCGCGTGCATGATTTCTGTGTTCCTGACTTTTTATTTCTGCTACTTTTGCCGTGACTTCCTGGTTTTTGACCTCTGCCTGTTTGCTGACTTCGCCTGGATTGTGTTTTTGTACTTCTGCCATGTCTTCCTGGTTTTTGATCTCTGCCTGTCCACTGTCTTCGCCCTCATCCCTGGGTTTCGACCCACGGCTGCCACCATCCAAAACTTTGGTTTATCTTCACGTGCTGTCTGCGCCTGAGTCCCTATCACAACCCTGACAGTTTCCGTTGTGAGTCCTCACAAAGCTGGTGATATTTATTCCACAGTCACGCAATGGAACACGGGTGTATTAGAAATCATGATAGGCAGACCTTTTTAATGTATTTAGGGTCTGATTGACTAAGACTTTTGCAAAACCAATGATTGGTCATGGCATTTTCTTTGCACCAATCAGTGCTTGTGTTATTAATTTTGCATGTGCTAAAATGTTTTGCACACGCTAAAGGTCTTACTAAATCAGGCCCTTGTCTGTGTTCGTTTAAAAAAAAAAAAAATGGAGTACACCTGGCCCAGTTTTGCTTTTTTTTAGGGGGCAGACCTTTGTAGGTATACTACAAAATAGGATTACTGAGCTAACTCAGCTGAGTTATCCAGCTAACTCAGTAATCCTGCTTCATAGTATACCCCCCTGGGAGATATTTCACAAAGCAGGATTACTACATTAGCTGGATGAAGGCACTGAGTTAGACTGAGGGGTCATATTTTAGATTGACTTTGTAACATAGCCAAATGAGAAATAATGTGTGGGGTGAAAACCTTGTGAAGGCACTGTCTGTATCTCGTTATGTTGAAAAGGAATGATGAGAGAGCATGTCGACTTCAATGGGTCGTTGATTTATAATGAGTATGTTACTCAATGTTCCTCTTCTTAGATTGAATGTAGAGGACTGATTGCGACAGTAGTCTGTGGTTCAGCAGAGCTTGTCTCATGGAAATTCTGGGCCCTGTTTCTCGTATGTGGATAGCTGAGTAACTACGCTGAGTAAAACCCGGAAACCCAGCAAATATGAAACATATGGACTAGCAAAAACACTATTCTGGGTTTTACTCGGCGTAGTTAGCCAGCTAACTCAGTTAGCCAGCTACAAGGAATAGGGCCACGGTGTGTTGTTGGTCAAAGTATAAAGGAACATTATACATTGGAACACAATTTCATTAGTTGAGTGATTATCCACCCCTAAATTCACCTGATAATAATTTAGCTTTATGGAACTGTGCATTATTATAATCCTTTGTGAACAGTATGTCAGGCAAAGCTTTGCTGAAGAGTCATTTTTTTAAATGATCTGTTATTTATCCATGGAGAAAAAAACATTGAGATTGACATATCTTTTTAAATGAGGGTTATTGCGCAGGCTGCCTTGTAGATTACTTGTAAATAAGAATAAAATGCACTGTCACTCAAGTCTTGTTCATTCCCTGCTTTCCTCGTCTGCTCCTATTGTGGGCGATACAGTGTTGACTTAATGGACCACTCAAGTTGTTGACAGCTTCCAAATGTTGAAGATAAAAATAAGAAATCATGACTCACGGCTCCAGTGACAGACTTTACAGCTCTCTTTGCCTAAGAATAACATGGCACCTCCATGAGCAATGTATAAACGTGTACAAGTACTCATGCCAGCCGTCCAAAAAATAGTCTTATAATCTCCACGACGACAACAGTCATATTAAAAATGACTTTACTGTTACAATGGTTATTTTATACAGTTTTTCTGCTGATGTTTTGTATGAGTGGTAACATACAAAACAGACTTGTGATACACGACATGGCCAAAGGTATATGGACACCTGCTCATCCAACATCTCTTTCCAAAATCATGGGCATTAATATGGAGTTGGTCCCCATTTGCTGCTATAACAGCCTCCACTCTCCTGGGAAGGCTTTCCACTAGATGTTGGAACATTGTTGAGTGGATTTGTTTCCATTCAGTCAGAAGAGCATTAGTGAGGTCGGGCACTGATGCGGGGCTGTTAGGCCTGGCTCACAGTCGGCTTTCCAATTGATCAATGGTGTTTGATGGGGTTGAGGTCAGTGCAGGCCAGTCAGGTTCTTCCATATCGATTCCTCCGTCCTCATATATCATCCTTTGATGTTCATATTTGGTAGCTATACTGTTTTATAAAAAGCAATAACTCAATAACTCACACACATACATTCTCTCTCTCTCGGTTGACAGCGTTAAAAAACTAATAATTTGTTATCACAGTTTTTAAATAAAATGTGGCTGATTTTCACATGTTCATATTTGGTAACTGTTTTAGAAAAGCAACAATAAAACACACACATTTCATGTGACTGTTTTAGTTGACATTGTATTGTATACAAATCTGATAGGTTGACTTATGTAAAAAAAGAAAGAAAGAATTGTAATCAGTTGTTTTCACAGTTTTTGAAGAGAAAACAAAAACAATGGAGCAAAATAAATTTAGATGCATTTTGAGTAATGGCATTACTTTTTTAATGATTGCTATAGACATCGTGATAATATCGTTATCGCAATAATATTTTGCCATGATAATCGTATTGTGAAGATTTGATATCGTGAAAGCCCTAGCCTGAACTATGAAAAACAGCCCCAGACCAAGGGGTGTCCACATACTTTTGGCCATATAGTGTATGTGCTACAGTATGTGAAAAAATGATATAGTTGACTGGTAATATTGCACAAGTGGTAACAATGCCTTGATTACTTGGTCCAGGTTGTTCATTAATGTGAATGTGGTGCTCACAGATGCATTATTCAGTGCTGACCAAATTGTTATGTTTATTATTTTCAATATTCTATTATTATTCGTATGCATTTTTAAAATATAATTATTTTAATGAATTATGTATTTTAGATGTGTAAATGATATATTACTGCTTTTACTTCCCTGTTGCTTCTGTATGTTCAGGGCGCCGTTGTAAAATAGAGCTCTGTTCTCAACTGACCTTCCCTGATTAAATAGAGAGGTTTGAATGTCTTATTGATTTTATATAGAGATGTAAATACTCTTGTCATGACTTGTGTACAACATGAAGCAGAGCAGGACTGTTCCAGGTGTCAGGGGCTATACGTCAGAAGGTTCAGTTCAATATATTTTATTAATTTGTTAACCATTCTCAATAATTACTGCTTGTCCGATGACTGTTGACATCCTGATCACCCGGGACTAGTCTTTCCGGCTGTGTTCGGCTGAAAGATTATAAATGTTAAGTCATTCCTTTTTCTAAATTATAAACAGAAATATCAATTGCTTATATGAGGGATTGAGATGGTATGATTCATTTGTGCAGATTTCCCAAAGCCAAAACGTTGATACTGCAGGTGGACTGGATTCTGCTGCCCCCGTGTGGTTGAAGTTGTTCATTGCATGCATCTACACAGACAGAGAAACAATGTACACAGTGCTTTTCTGCTTACACTTTGCATGGGAAGAATCCTGGGCTGTGTCCGAATCAGCACCCTTCCATACTATTAAGTAGGTCTGTTGAGTAGACAGGACGAGAAAGTCGTGAAGTAGTATATATAAATAATAAATAGTATATATATATATATACTTTATATATATACTGGATGCCTTTGAGTCTGAGTAGGGGTCTGTGGATCAGAACAGGTTTAAAATCACTTCTCTAGATCTTTGAATGAAAATTGCAAAATTAAAGTTATGAAATTGCATAGTCGGGCAAAAGGTTTCTGAAATTATTTATAATTTGTACAGTTTTTTCCTGTACAATTTTTATTTTGAACAGCACTCATCCATTACCAGGCCCATATGTGAAAATCTGATACTAAAATTGTTGTACAGAAAATATACAGACCAATGTAATGGGTGCTATATGACAATAGCAATACAATGGCATTGTTGTTTGTTGATGAATATTGCTTTGTTATGTTGACTACCATCCAAAGACACCACTGTATATGCCTATAACAAAAGAACTGCCTGTACATCATGTCGGTCCCTTCATTTTGAGTCTCTCCTCATGTTTTAAGCATTTCCATATTGTATTAGATTGGAACATGTTGACTGTCCCTCAGCTCTAATGGGTTGCTTCTCATCCGAGTATGACTGAATAAAAAAGAAATAAAGCAAATTTCAGTGTCATGATGGTGCTGTGTGCAACAAAAACAAAATTCCAATTCTTTGAACATAGCTGCACCTTGTATCAAATTACATTTTTATTCATTGTGTGAAAGAAAATGAAATGTAAAGGGTTATATAATTAATTTATTCCCTATGTATGTTTTTTTTTGTGAGGAAATTCAATGCTGCTGGCTCAGAGATTTGAAAAGAAATATTTATTGCTTTCAGTATCCAACTGCCTGATTCAAGAGAGATGGGACACAAACCTGTGCTTCCAAAAAAATATAAATAAATAAAGGTTTAATTTAAATCATTGTCCATACACTGATGAACTAGTGTACATAATTCTGTATGATCATTACTGTACTTGATTGACAGCAACAGTGAACTAATTTTGTTGCATAATAATTGATTGACAGTCACCACTCTTCTGTATTTGCATTATACGTGTTCCATTTAAACATTTCATAAATTCTCAGTTGCTTATATGCTATTTATATGGAAACATCCTTACTATTCAATTAATATGCTTGAAAAAACTTGTTTCATGTAATGTCAGTTTCACTCTATACCAAAGGTCTGTCTCAAGCTCTGAATGGCCTCCTCCTGGGTAATGCTCAACCATTCCTCTGGCAGCTGGGCTGGCCCACACTGGTACTCCTTGGCAAACCTACTGTTATGTCTCACCAATACATACTTCCAGTAGACACTGACCCCATTGCTCCCTGGGGCCTTCTCGGGGATGATCCAGTTGGGATACACTGAGCGGTAGTCCCTGTAGCGGAGGAACTGTCTATCCGTGTCTCTGTTGCAAAACAGGTTTTCCCCAGCAATGTCAGAGGGGCAAATGGTGTGGGACAGAGAGTCGGTGGTGGTGCAGGTGTAGGAGACCAAACCTTTGGGCCGGTGAAGCAGGGCATGGTGCAGCGTGTGATCCACTCCCCATACCTCACAGGGGGCTTTACAGAAAGGGCATTGTTCCTCACACCCCCTCACCCTGAGGTAGAGATTGTCCTGTGGCTGGACTGGGAGGGCCTGCAATGTGTTTGCGATATTCTCAGTACAGCTGCCACGAGCTTGCGAGAATTCCTCTTTGAGAGACTGCAACATTTCGGCTAGCGACTTCTCCAGGTACTCGATGAACCTGTCCCCTGGTGTGGTGATTTGGAAGAGGGGTCCCTGCAAGGCATCATGGGGAATGGTTACCTCCCCAGAGTCCTCCAGGTTGTCACATACCTTCTCCAGCAGCAGCCTGATGGTCCTGGACGACTCGTTGCAGCAACCTCCAATCTGCCTCACGGCTGTCACCATCCTCCCTGAGATCTGCTCCAGGTGCTGCTGCATCCATGCCTGGAGCATCCCTGTCCCAGAGAGGTACTCATCAACATGGTCCTGAATCCTCCTCCTGATGAAGCTTTCACTGGACAGCAGGTAGTCCAGGAAACTCTCAAAATGGTCCTCTTCCAGCAGCTCCCTCAGGAGGTTGAAGTGGAATGCTTGGGGAGAGCAGTACTGCTGACCCTTATCACCACAAAGCAGCTGCTCTTGGATCAACCTTCTTAGTGCACCATAGACGTAGTCCAGCATAGCTGGCTTGAAGCACAGGGTGGTGAAAGCCCTGGCAGCCTTCTGGCACTGGTCCCTTTTACGAAAGTTATAGACACATTTCCAGAAGTGCTGCTCCCGGGTCTTTTCAAGGTGTATCAGTGGGTCACTCTCCCTGGTGATCTTTTTATGCATTTCCTGGAAGGAGTGGGCTGCACTTCCACAGATATGTACCTTCAGCTCTACCTCAAATCGTGACCTAATGTAAAACTGCTTTGAGTCCAAAGCCTTGTCCACTATTTTCAACAACTCTATGGTGTAACTGTTAAGGTAATCTTTCTTGAGGGACCTTTTTCTTAAGACATACTTTCTGCAGTCCTCTATCACTCTGTCTGCTAATGCCTGGGCCTGCATTTTGTCTTCAACAGTGAACATTTGTTTCAGCCTGCTTCGGTAGCCAAAGTGCTCTTCATCAACGATGAACACAGAGGACTTGTAGCCAGTCACCTCTACTAGTTTATCCAGATGCTTGCTGATTCCACGGTTGGAAAGGTTCTCCTTCAGTTGCTGGAGGACCTGGCTGATGATATCCTGTGTCTCCAGGGGCATGAGGGCCAGCTCCAAGATAGTCTCATCCCAAACTTGGTCATACTCTTCCTGCAGCTGCTTATCCTCAAGAATGGGCTCACTGGCCTTGTGGCACTCTAGTATTGACTCCAGCCGTACCTCCAGAGCTGCCTCTAGTTTGTTCAGGAAGTCTCTCTTTTGTGTGGCTATATTATGGTCCCACTTAGCAGTCTCTATCTTGTCACTGACCTCATAAGCTATCTGTTGCTTAAGCATGACAACACTGTTGGTGAAGTTATCTCTGTACTTCTCTATCAAGGATGAATGGCTTTGACCCTTCTTAAAGTATTCCTCCAGGTTTGAAAGCACTTTGGTGGCTTCAGACTCCACCTCTTTCGCTGCCTGCATCTTCAAGCTGCTGAGCAGTTCTTCCAAAGTCTTATGTCCATTAGGATCCCCCATCACCAGAGTGCTCTCCTTAAATGTGAGGATGAGCTGTACTGCACCCTCCACCCAAGACCCCATATATTCAAGGAAAGTCTGCTCCCAGTGGGAGAATTTTCTGCATAAGTCACAAAAGGCTTCACCCACATCTATGCTCTTCAGTTCAAATGGAAATTTCTCAAATAGCTCCCACAAACTTCTCACATGCTCCATGAAGTCCAGGAGGCTTATTGAAGGGGTATTAGTCACACACTTTCGCAGTGTGTCTAGCAGACTCTGTTTATGATCCATCACTGCCTTACTGTACCCAGGACTGACAGGTGCCATAGGGTGACTGTTTTGCCAAGGGCCCTGCAAACACTGCTGGCTGCTGGTGGCCTCCAACTCCTGGAGGTTGTCAAAGCTGGGCTCTGCCGGGTTCTTTTCTTCTGCGGATAGGATCTGAGTGGCTCGACTCAGCAGTTGAAGCAGGAGCTTGGTGTCCATACCATTGCCTTGAGCAACGGCCTGGAAAATGGGAATCCTTCCTGTCTCCTTCACACATAAGAGGGCATTTACTGCCATCAGCAGGGTGTTCCGCATCTCCACCTCACCATCTGCTGGAAGATTGAGCAGTGTCACATCACTCAGCCCCATGGCGTATGTAGCCAGCCTGTTATCTTGCATGTCCGAGTCCTCATCCTGGACCATCCCTGGGTACTTCAAACCCTCTGTGTTGATCAGAAGCAGGAAGTCACATGCCAGGTCCCTTCTTAAATTCCCTGGCACGGCAAGAAGGAGCATGGAAGCTCCTCTGTTGTTTTGGTTGTCCCCAACAGGGAAGGTCACTCCAAGCAAAGCAGAGATCACTGCAGCGTTATTGGAGGTATGAAGTCCCAGTACCGTCACCACCCGCACCCGGCTGTCCCGTGGCAGCCGCCTGTGTACCTCAGACAGCACACTGCCTACCCACTGCAAGGCTATTGTGGAAGCATCCCCATCCAGCAGCTCAAAAGGGAGTCCATACAGAAGCAGGTCAGCCGCTAAAGCCGGGAAGCATAGTACCCCATCAGACCCACTGCCACGACTCAAGATGGACAGCTCAAAGACTAGGCCCATCTCGCGGGTGAAATGCTCTAGCCCCAGGGAGACTTCCGGTTGCTTAATCTCCTGATTGTGAAGTTGCTCTGAGTCTCGTGTTTCCCCAGCAGTGATGGCTTCCTGCTTCTCTGTGATATGTTGGCTCTGTCGTATCATCGCATTTAGCCGCAGTCTCATCCAGCTGAGGAAAAAGGCTCTCTTCGGCTTATCTGGGGTTGACAGGGCAGCAATGAAGCTCCTCATAGCTGCAGTCATCCTGTACTCTCTTCTCTTCTGGCACAGGTTTTCCTTCTCCGTCAGTAGCTCCTGCTTCCTTTGAGCTGAATTCACTGAATCCTTTAGCCGGCTCTCCTCATTCTGTAATTGCACCAGCCTTTTCCAGAGCTGACCCTGCAGAGGAAGCTGCTCCTCCATGTACCTACTGGCTCCCTGCTCCTCAATCCCTTTCAGCACCTCCTCCGCTTCACTCAGTGCCATTCTACAGGCCTTGCCTTCATCACTGGCGATGCTCAGCTCGTGGGCGGCATCGGCTGCTTTGGCCAGGGTCAATAGTCGCGGGCTGTCTCGCAACAGCCGGCTCACAACCTCACTCAATCTGTTTGCAAGCAGCTCCTCACCATCATGCATGCTGCAGGAGAGCACTGCTCCCTCAGGTAGCTCCAAGTCCTCAGCCAGCTTTTGAAGTGCCACTTCTTTCTTGCCATCTTCCTCCTCCTTCTCCCCCTCTTCTCGTGAGCATATGATGAGGAGGATCTGACTGCCACTGTCCCTGAAGGAGGCCAGCTGGAGGTGCTCCTTTTCCCCCAGGGCCTCACAGAACACAAAAAGGACAGAGGAGTTATGGGACAGGAAGCAGAGCTGTGCCTTAAAGGTGGCAGTGCTCATGGAAGCATCTCCACGGAGGTTAGCCAGCATCACAGGCTCATGGAAAATATCCAGGTCACGGTCGCCAGAAGGCAGGTACCAGCTGACCTCCACCAGACCATTTGAGAGCCTCCGGGGAAGTTGGCCTCCATCCATGCCCTTGTGCAAAAAACAGCTGCTAGGCCCCTGGAAGCCACCAAGGATGTGGTTCACAACCTGGGACTTAGAGACGCTGCAACAACCCAATCTGACAAAGGACAGCAAAGGCATCTGGGCACTGGTCATATCCCCCTTGATGAAGCTGCTAGGTTCTGCTAGTGAGTGTGGTCTCCATGTCCTCACCACAGCCCGCAGTGACCACAGGAGGAGGGTGGCCTGCCCACCAGGTCCACAAGGGGGCAGCAGCAACGGAACAGCAAAACCACACTGCGCCATCCGAACAGTCATCTCCTGGCACAGGAAGTTGCTCGCGGACATGTACACAGCAGTCACCAAATCTAGGGGGTTGACGACACATTGAGTGTCCTCCTCCGGGAGGCCCCCATCCTCCATGGCGTCGGCAAATGGGTCCGCCTGGGTGTGGCAGTGGGGGCTCCGTGCCTGGGGGCTCAGCAGCCACAGGCGCCGCAGGAAAGTGTGGGGAAGGTCGGCAGGGGCCAGAGCAGGCGGGTCTCCCGGATTCCATGTGCTGATCCCCAACATGGCGGCCAGGTCCAAGGGATCCGCCCGGTGGCTTTCCAGCCCGAGCTGGTGCAGAACATCCTCCAGGGCCCTCTCCTCTGCAGATACTTTCAAAATAAAAACACCAAACACAAAAACATCATTGTGTATTTTCAGTAAGGAAATGTACAGTATAAAAATGTTTAAACAAATAGTTTATGCGGTAAGTAACAATAATAGTTTACACTGTAAATAATAATAATAAACCTTAGTTTGTACATGTAATAATAATAAAAAAAATTCTTATTATTATCATAACTAATACATTTATAGAGCATTCAAAAGTAGTAGTACTAGTAGAATATAAGTGTTTGTATAGTGTTTAAAAAAGTTTGGTTATACTCATAATCACAAGTTATATTTCCAATAGGATGCCAAAATGGATTGGAAGAGGCACCTTTATTTGTGATATGTGAGTTCACATGCTCTGAGCAGGCATGACATGATCACGACAACTTAATTAGTCATCTCCATGTCATGTAGGAATGCTTCAAACTAAAATTGCAGTGGCATTTAGAGAGCCCCTTGTGAATTAGTGACTTAATAACTCACTTGTCCTGCTCTTGCGATTCAGCGATAGGTGCTTGAAAGACATCGCTTTCTCTCTCTCTCTCTTTCTCTCTCTCTTCTTCCACCTATTTTTACTACAGCCTGGGATTCAGCGGTGCCTGCACTCAGCTTGTCTGATGTCCTTCTGTGATTGGACGTCTGATTCCTCGGCACCAGACTTGTTCAGTCTGCCCCCACCTAATAGACAGTGACATTTGAGATATGGGAGAAAAGCAAATGCTTCATGAGCAATAACCACTATTGATATGAACAGGTGGAGAGGTCAGGTATGGGATATTATGAAGTTTTAGCACATGACACAGCAGCAGAATAGTGAGTAAAACACAAAAAATAATGGCATGAAGATCTACGCAATAAAGGGGAACTATATTGTCATTCGATTAAGAAACCATTTTGCCTTATATAATACACTACATTATATATATATATATATATATATATATATATATATATACAGGTGCAGCTCAAAAAATTTGAATATCGTTAAAAAGTTCAATATTTTTTGTCACTCATTTCAGAAAGTGAAACTCATATATTATATAGATTCATTACACATAGAGTGAAATATTTCAAGCCTTTATTTCTTGTAATTTTGATGATTATGGCTTACAGCTAATGAAAACCCAAATTCAGTGTCTCAGAAAATTAGAATATTTTGCTTTAACATATTTTATATATACTGTATATAATACAGCAACAATAATAATTTGAGTTTAGCAATCTATGATGCAGCACAATTGTTACTGTGCAGTTAGTTATACGAATAAACAATATAGTGGTCTTCCTATCCCTGTTATTGAACTGCCCCCATTTTTTAAGATGTGTTCTACGATGTGACTGAATAGACCATTAATGGGTTAAAGAGTACAGAAATTGATCTTGTGATAATGGACACTAGCTATCTCACCCTGGGACCTATGCCGCAGTGATAATGTCATTGTAAATGTGACGCTTGGTTTTTGTACAATGGCAGAAGTGAAAAGTGTGACATAGCAGGGTGATAATTTGCAGACAGAGGGCTCGTGTTTCTAACACCGTCTACTTAAAGCAATGTAGTTCCACTATAAAGTATTTCTCAGGTGATATGAATCACAGATGAATTGAGATTAGCTACATGTCGCTGGGCAGTTCTGCGTGGAACATGGCTGACTGGTTTTTCCTCCCTGCCTGTCTCTGGTTTCTGAACGGATTTCAATGGTGGCACCCAGCTTAACCAGACATCTGGCCTACGTGGGGCTTTGTGATGTGCTGGCTTGCCACACCCGGTAGCATAAAACTTGTCCTTCACACCCGCCCAATTCCCTGAAGAGATGCGTGTGAGATAGAAATGAGTCGTACCCCAAACCTCTGTGAGTCATTCCTGACTTAGGTTTGTGAAACATTCCAAAAAACCAACTCTTCAATCGGTTAAGTGTTTTACATGTCCAGTCAAAGCCAAAGCCTTATATCCAATCCAAATGGACCCAATGAGCAAAACTTATGTTTGTGCACAAGACATAAAGAGAATTTTGTCAGAACTATGGCCACATTTGGCTTGTTTACACACAAATTTCAGTCTAATTTGATCCTTTTCCTAAACACCGCACAATTCGCTTCATTCGGGCACAATCTGCGTTAAATGAAATCTCCTGTGTTTGCGCGGAAAAGACTTCAAGCCATTCAGAATGCTAAACTTAAAGGCTGTTAAACAGGTAACAATTGACCACACTACTCCTCACAAGGAAAACACTTGTTGCTTTAATTGTTCAATCAGCAATTGGAGCGTTAGGATAAATAAAATCCTGCATCCTGAAAAAAAACGAGTTAGGATGAAGCCAGTGTACTTTTAGAGAGGAACTCGAAAAGAGTAATAGAATTGTGCTGGAAATATCTGAAATTAAGTACTCTACTACAATATTCTTACCTCTTTTGAGCACTGTTTAATACTGTAATTCTCACCAATATATGGCAGCATGTAAAAGTACATGTATAGCTGCTTGCAAACTAAGACTTTAAGGGTTCGATCCCTCTTTGTGATCATTTAAAAATTCTGCTGTTTTTCATTGCATTGACTGCTGTAGATCTGTAAATAATATTATCATACAACAGTAAGAGTAATCAGAACAATCAGAATGTTTAAAACAATATATATACATATATATAGGTATACTTTACACAACACTGAAACCCTGTTTGCCCTGGCGAAAACTTACCGCGGGTTTATCAACGGACCGTATGTCATTGCATGACCGCACATACAAAACAGTCGCATCTAATTCTCCTGTCTGTCACCGTAGTTTTTTTTAGGTTTTCTATGAAAAAAAGATGCTGAAAAGTACCTGACTATGACCCTGAAGAATGTTAAGTCAGAGAAACTGAGCGCAGAGTCAGTGACCTTCACACCTTCCCCCGTGGTTTTCACCCGGAGCCGCCTCATGGGCCTTGCGACACAGCACGGGGGTGTTGTAATTGAGTGCTGATGCTGGTGAAAGTAGAAAAACAAACAGCTTACCTTCAGGACATAATATGGCACTCAGTGGGACTCGAGGCTGCTCATCCAGTGTAAAGGTGTTTTTATCTATATGATGATTCTCCTTGCAGAAGACACGCTCTTATACTAATGTGATAAGAATCACGCCAGCACATATCTCTCTTCCTTGTACATGCAGTTCTCGCTCTCTCGCTCTATCTCTCTCTCTCTCTTTCTCTCTCACACACATACACACACGCACACACACAAACACACACGCACACTACCACACAACTTCAAGAGGAAATGTAAAATACTTTCAGTGACATATTCAATCATTTTGTTTTCTTCCTGTTTGTACAGAACAATAAAACCTTGATGTTAATATACTTTTGCTGAGTGGAGACAGGCTAGCTCAAGACAGATTAATGAAAAGCTTTATAGCCTACAACAAAACAAAATAACTGAACTAATAAAAAATACACATGAACCATAACACAAGAATCAAGCATCTAATGTGATGAAGGACACGTGTCAATTGTCCATAAGTTACAGCTTACAGCTCTGTGCTCAGTGATGTGTGAAAGAGGGTTTATTGCATCAAGACATCTGGTTTTACTGATTTTGATTGCCGCTGTTCTTGTATAATTATACACTATAGCATACATTGTTAACTTTACACTGTTAAAACACACCGCAGAGTAGGAAGTCAGTCATATCAAGAGCTTCATTAAATATAAATAATTCAAACACAAATGTTTACAGCAGGAAAAAGACAAACAATGCACATAATTGTTGAGTCTGAATCATACATTTCTAAGAATTTTAATCTCCACTTCTGTTAATCTTCCGGCGCGCTGGTCGATCCCAGATCGATAGAATCGGCTTGTGGACATTCTCTCCACTTCAATGGTGTTTTTTCTAGTGCATTCCTGTGTAGACATCCACGATGTCTGACATCGTCTGAGGTAGATAAAACACGGAACCCACGCAATTCACCAATGCCATCTCCATTCTTGCCTATTCAAATGGAGCCGCAGCGGCCTTTTCGGAAATTCACTGGGGAGATTATTGCGACTATAGGTGAACAGTAAATAAGACCATCCATAGTGGATAGGCCACAGGGCATTGCTCAACAGCTGTCAACCTCTTCTTTCGCCACCCACGTTATTCTGAAGCATGCAAAATGCACATCACAGGACACATTTTCAAATCGAAATATGAGTCTTTAAAAAAATATATTTGTATGTATGTTTTTTTATAAACTTTAATTTTTTTTTTAACCTAACATTTTGATCTTGGTAGTATAAGACCTTTACATAGGCAGGTTGGCACAATATTCCATTTAAAAATAACTGCTCTCAAAGGTAGAATACGTTCCAAGACGTTGCGGCATATCACTTCAATTAAAGGTTGTTTAGAAAGTAGCCTACATAGAACAACACAGAATAGAACGCAGATTATAACCAGAACAACTACAAGTAGCCTAATCTGCACGAATACATATCGGTTGAAATGGTAAAGAGCTGAACACCTATCGCAGCGATATTGGGGCGCTGCGTGAAGCATCCAAACTCAACCACTGAACAAAAGATTACTCTATTACCTGTCCAGCAAAGCTCATTAATAGACTTAGCTACACCGCCCGTGCGCGGGTGGGTGAGCTCGAGAGCGTGCGTGCGTGTCACTACGTAGGTGCCTCTCCTTCTCTCTCGCACTCACAGCGCCTCTCGTCTTTTAGGTTCACGCGACTGTGAGGGGAAACAGTCCAACGGAAGAACATCTGGGGCGGGAGAAGCGGGGAAGATGCTGGCGACAATGTTGACTGCCATGTACCTGGCGGTGCGGGCTTCGGAGCAGGTAAGAAATAAATATAAGCGCTTAGTGACCGCAGCTTATAAGAACCTTTAAAACTTGTTTTAAAAAACCGAACGCTGAATTGCCAGCTAACCATTTGTCTGTGTCCTCAACTCTTGTTCATTTGTCTTTTTATTTGCTCAATCTCGTTTTTTTTTTTACAATAAAACACAGGGTGAATGGCAAAAGAGGTAGAATATTAATTTATATTTACCTGGTACTTTGGATCCGTTGGAAGCAGTGGGTGTTCGGTATCTAGCATTGCCACGGTGATGGTGGAGTTGTGGGCTCCCTATGATATCTTGTGTAATTGTGCCTGCAGGAGTGTCCCATTGTCTATATACCACATACACCATATCATCGTAATATTCCCACGCATAAAATGGGACTGTCCACTTTGTGTCCAAGAAATCTAATGGACCAAATGTCCATAGGCGATGTCCCTTTGGTGAGGATCTAGCAGCTGAAATATTTACCATGTCGTCACATGTGATTCAACATTCAGGGCACTGGAAGGGCCCGATTTTGTCAGTGCTTGAAATACGCACATGGTTCAGTCAATAGCCGCACTCCCCAAGAACACAGTGGTTTATGTGCATTAGAGAGTATTTCAATTAAGAAAGGGACAAGGTGGTTCAATACCAATTAGAGCCTTACATGTTGAGCACAGGAAACAGGAAAGGAATAAAGCATGGCAGATGCTGACCATAGAGTTAGCTATCAGACCACACATACACATGCATACATGGTGTGCACACTCGCATGCACACATATTTTTGAACACGCATGTACACGTACACGCACACACAGCTACACATGCACGCACGCACGCACACACGTACGCACATGCACACACGCAAGTAAATCAAATGCAATTGAACACCAGCAATATAAAATCAATCGCATTCTGGCCCACGGGAAGCAGCAAGTTGGCTAACAAATATTTCATATTATAACAAAGTGAGTACAAATGACTTCAAGTTAGATTAAATGTTGCTGTCTGGAAGGAAGCAAACTTGAATTATTACATTACAGTCATTTAGCAGACGCTTTTATCCAAAGCGACATACAATAAGTTTGTTTTTAAGTTTACCAGGGTGTGAATTTTTTCAAGAGACCCTGGCATGAGTGTGCTCTGTCTCAACCTCAGCGGTCTCACACAGTCAGCACCTAGAGTCGTCTTTCATATCAGCCTTTTATACATGACTTCAAATGCTAGACTGTGGTCAATGAGCTTATGTACTAATTAAAAATCTGTCTTCCTCCTTCCCTGCCCCCCCCCCCCCCAGGTCGCTCTCACTTACTTTCCTTTCTCTCTCCCTTCAGCTGGGCGTGCGATGGGTCCGCTCCGAGCCACTCCCCTACATGGTGACCCCGCCCTGGCAGGTCCACTGTGTGTCCCAGGGTCGCCGTAGCAGCCGCATCGAAGAGGTCAGGGGTTAGACCTGTCATGCAAACACAGATTCTATATGCTCACCAGATATTAAGCTCCAGACATCGAGGGGTCTGTCTCCTTACTTAGTAAGCTGATCCAGTTTGGTTGGTCATGAACGTTTCTGTGTACAGAGCTCTAGTACAATACTGTGGCAGTGGATCTTCTGTGTATTTAAAAAAAATGTGGCTATATAATCCTGAGACCCAGCAGACATTTTTGTTATTAAAGTGATTCTAAAAAATTCTACAACTAATAACCACAACATATCCCAGAGGGGTGTGTCCACTACACACCCACCAAATATCTTTTCAAAAAAATGTGAATAGGTATATTAATATACATCTCAAATTCAGCTAATAAACTCAGCCTTGAAAGGTTTGCGCCCTCAATTCAAGTGCCATCGACATCATCCGGCCCTACATGTTTAAACCACAGGACTTATACAGTTCTGTGGTTTGAACCCAATGAGGAATTAATGCAATCAATTCAAAGTAAAATACAGTGCGGCTGCTATAAAAAGATAAATATCGCTCGCAAAAAGTCAAAGTTAAGTTAACTTAAACGCTAAGCCGTTTGATCTAACGTTAGTCTATTTAAAGCAAGCTAAATTGCGAGGCGACATTTCACCAAATGCATGTTCCACACAAATCATTAAATAGCTATAGTAATGGTAGGTTTTATCAAGTTTTAAAAAATAATTTAAAGGCCCATTCATTCATTTCGGTTGCTAATCGAACAAAAATGACGTGCATGGCAACTAAGTAGCCTACTTCGGTGGATAATGGTTTTCGTCTATTTTTGTTAATGTAACCAGCCACTGAACAATACGACTAGACCATTTCTAAGGCATGGTTTATTTGGCAAAATCATAACTATCTATTCTTTTCGATTATTATCTGACGAATGAGCAGTGCACCAAGTAAAAATGACACGTGAGTGGTTAATTCGTTTCCATGCTGAGCTGTGCAAGGAGCAAGCTAATGTCACTAGCTAGCACCATGGAGGGATGGATAAAAAGGTGGGGAAAGAGATTGGGAGAGGGATAAAATGGGTATAGAGATAAAGAAAGCGGGAAAAAAAATAAACACTTTAGCTAACTAACTATTCAAAAACTAATAATGCGGACGACTATTCTTAAGAGAAAACAAATGAGTGTTTGGCTCAGACTCAAAGAGGATTTCTTAGCGGGACAGGACAGTTTTATTCGCCTCAAACTAAGGGAGGAGTTATGTAATGAGACCAAAATATGTATTGGTTGGAGTTTCATGTCTACGTGCCATGGACCATTTTGACTCCACCCTTTTTTTCAGCACACAGTAACAAGATATAGATAGACTGAAATTGAGCGAGTTTACAATGGAATTTATTCCTCGCGCTTTATTGGTGCTCAATACATACCTCAATAGCCATAAATAACGTGGTTATAAGCATATTATGGATTTTCCTTGACCATCACTTTAAGTATTATCATTTTTTGACATAATGCAGTGAAAATATTTTCAAAAATATTATTTCTTTTATTTAATTGAATATCCCTTCAATAGCGTAGGTTTCAGCATACATAAAAAATATGATTATTTGCAAAAGTAATTGTGTCAAATTGGTTGTTTATCCTCTGTACTAATCACATTTGTATTTCAAAATCAAACAATGACTATGAGGCCAAATTCACAATGTCTGCATTTATTTCATCTTTTTTTTTTTTTAAACAGACATTGAGCTATATTACAAAAATGCTATTCTTTATTGCTATACAGAACAAAGGATGGTGGCCCAGAGGCTAAGTACAAACATATGGATTTCTGCCAGGGTACAAGTGGCCATACAGATGTAAAATACAGGCATGGAGAACAGCTATGTGGGAGTTGTACTGCAGATACATGTATGAAGAGTCGGCTTTAGTGGGAAAGACTGGGTCACAATGGTACTCAGCATACAGCAATGGCTTTATTTCTGTGAGCTGGAATAAAAGTGAAGTGGACGACCAGTGGGGGGGGGGCAGGGGGGGGTTCAAAACTCCCAACCCAGGACATTCTTAGCTGTTAATTGTAACAGCTCAGGAAATAAGTCATATCACACATTGCGCCTCATGCAAGCAATGCTCGTACGCACAAATTCGTTCTTATGTGACAGGTAAGAACAGTTTACGCAGTGTAATGGCATTCACCATCTTTCTCTTATTTTGGATTTACTTGTAGGTAAGAACAAAATTTAAGAGAGGTCGCGACCTGTCGTATCGGTTACGCACAATGGCCTGTTATTCGCTAAAGCAAGCAAATAGGCCTAAATTATATTCCCAGCAATTGGGTTGTTTTAATCAAAATTAAAACAACCCAATTGCTGGGAATATAATTTAGGCCTATTTGCTGGTGGCCATAAAATATGAGTTAGAATTTAAAAATTGCTTGCCATAATTGCATTACCATGTTTAAATTATCCTGATATTTTGTGTTTTTATTGAAATATTTATTGTTGCCTACACATAAAGGTATAGCAAGCACCTTGCATTTACCTTCCTCAATCGAAAACAATACAAGTCTAGATGCAAAATATAACCCGTCCCCTCCATATGACAAGTTTTCTTTTCTTAGTTATGCCCGTACAAAACTATTTCCACCAAACAATATAGCACGTCTGACCTCTGCCTCCATAACAAGCTTCTTGATTTCACACTCCATGAAGTTTCTCGTCTTTGTTTTGTGGTATGACCTCTCCATTTTCTCTGGCGATGAATTGGAATGACAAGCTAATTTATATGCGTATCATATTCACATTGGGTGTTCTATTATTTGTGGGAGTTAATGGGGCAGGATACTAGGCTCGTGCATGTACGCAAAATTTCAAGTCGATTGTGAAAAAATTGTGTGCAGTTCAGCGCACTGACGGTTTTATAAATCAGGATATTTTTGAGCATACACAGGTTTCTCCTTTTGGGCGCACGTAACCTTTTAGCGTAGAACCTGCGCAAAGTTTTATAAATGAGGCCCCTGGCATGTACTTGATTGTACATTCATGAACTTGCATTTCAACCGAATACCTTTGTTTCAATTCAAATCAGTGGCTGGTAATACCACACCCCTGGATACAGAAAACAGTCAAATGCAAAGAAACAAGCAATTTTGAAACTGGAAGTATATTGGAAGTATATTTAACAGACCATTTTTTGCATTTTTAGTTCAGGTTGTTTTTTCCCATGGTTTAGCTAAGGCATAGTACATTCATTATGAAAAATACATTGGTATCACTTGTACTTCAAAGTGTGTGTTGTTTTTAATTCTGGAATTAACAGCCTTCCATACATAAGAGCTAGTGCTGATAAGAGAAGGGGCGTGTCTCTCACTGGCAGCCATTGGTAGCCTGTGGGCACATGACACACCAGTGGGTGGAGTTATTACAGGGAAACAGGGATAGCCTCACTGGTTAGACTCAGGGGCTTATTACGCTATGAGCCTGACCAGGCTGGCACTCTGTGATGCAAGATGAGTCCTAGGATTAGCTTTTGCTAATAAATCAATATTCAGTTACTCCTTTTGTCCAATCACAACCTCCCATTGGCAGCGCTCTAAACTGGAGGCGATGATTCAGACCGGAAAATTCTCTGGTGATTTTCCAGTAGGCTCATTTTCCCACTAAGCCAACAATTAAAATTTTAACCAATCATTTTTCTTAGTCTAAGAATATGCGTTGAATATTGATTCTTTGTCTGACTCCCTTTACCCAAGGTCATATATTAGTGGATACACAACAATAAAAATGTCAGTAGGTGATACAAAAATGCAGACTACAAAATGCAGGTACACATCTACGCTAGATCTATCATTGCCAGGGTCGTAATGGATTACACGTGGGCTCGTATTCATAAAGCCCCTAAAGAATATGAATGATCTTAGGATCCGGTTTCCCCTATCAAATCTATCCATTATGAGCTTAAGGGCAAAACCGATTCTGCATCAACAATCTTACTCCTACTGGTCACTAACATCCAATGTTCGATAAAGACAGATCCTCCTGCACCATGCTTTCAACTGCTGTTAGAATGGCTTCATTAGCATAGTCGATGTCTTTATAGAGACGACCTTCCACAGGTAATTCCCTGATGGGATTTTGGTTTAAGAGTGAGTCATCGCCATTCTTCTCGGGAACACTCTGTCCCCGCACAGCAGCCAAAGCTTTCAACCTACATGGTGTGTTGGCAACCCTTATGCAGTCCCTTTTATCCAAACAAAATCGCTAACCCTCATAATTACACCGAAACGGTTGCCAGCCCTTAATGGTTCTCACAATTCCAGCCGAAGAAGATTTTTAGTAGGAAGGTGTTCATTTGTCTCGAGTTAAGCTTCCCGTGTTAAAGCGGTTTCTGTTGACTACACGATACTCAGCTCCTGTTCGGTCCTCTCTGTGTCTTAAATACAGGAGATTCCAGTTGGTAAAATAAGTTTCAAAAACTATGAACACACACGACCACAGTGTTGGACTTGGCGATGCCCCTTTGTGAATATCCATAACACGCATCAAAATGCAGTGGTTCAGCTTCAATGGTACCTTGTCTATAGAATCTGGGGTTAAAGGTTGCAGAGGGCAGCAATGTTGTATGATGGTTTGCGAACTGGGCCGTGAGCAAGGTACTTAACCTGAATTTCCTCAGTAAATATCCAGCCATATAAATTTGTACTTGGTAAAAGGTTGTGTAAGTGGCTCTGAATATCGTCTGCTAAATGCCTGTAATGAAGTGTAATGTATGGCACAGAATGCTTTTGCTCTGGAGGATTACTGTACTACACAGTAACATTATACTCACGTCAGCCTCATGGTCCTTGGCATAGCAGTAGCATAAAGACTCTGTCATAATAAAGTGTTAGTAGATAAAGATTTTACAAGCACAGGGGGAAAAGGTGATGTTCTTATCTCTCAAGTGATTTATTGAAATGAAAGGAATGAAGGTGCTCTGATGTGATTCGTCGACGGTGCGTTCTTGCGAGGAATGCAGTGATTAACAATGTGACAAGGAATGTGAGGCAAGGCAAAAATATGTCACGTACCTTCTGCGTGTATGCGCGCGTGAAGATAGCGTTACGGTACCATGTCTCTCCCCTCATTCGATCTCTATCCCCCTTCTGATGATGTCATAATACATTCCGAACGGTCTTGGAATCTCCGTGGCGACGGCCTCACAGGTTTCTCTGTGGAACACAGACTAAAGCCGAGAATTAATTTGCGTGGCTAAATGTGTGTGTGTGTGTGTGTGTGTGTGTGTGTATGTGTGTGTGTGTTATGCTCTAACTGTATGTTGTTTTTTCCAGTGTGGCTGTGACCAAAAGAACACTGGAGGTGGATACCGAAGGAGTGAGTATCAGACATTGGAAATAAATGCAATCTGTACCACACATCACACAATGTGGGAGTCTTGGCTTTTGCGCAACATACCTTAAGTCAATAGGCCAGTGTGTGTGTGTGTGTGTGCATGCATGCGTGTGTGTTCTCCCCCTCTTTACCTGGCCACACTCCTGTCCCCTCCAGACTCCAGCACCCACCTGAACAAGGCAGCTACCACCATCCAGTCCCAGTACAGGAAGTACCAGCAGAGAAGGCAGAAGGCCAGAAAGCACTGAGGGAGGCCTGGAGCCCATAACCTCTGTCAAAAGGGCTGCCCTGGTACTTTCAACCAAACACGTGCACACCCACATTTATGTATGGGAATGCTAAATGCTTTCAAGCACACGCAAACACACAGACATACACTCACACACACATACAGTATATACGGACACTTGCGTGATGTTATGTGTAACTTATAGACACACTCACACACACATACAGTATATACGGACACTTGCGTGATGTTATGTGTAACTTATAGACACACTCACACACACATACAGTATATACGGACACTTGCGTGATGCTGTATGTAACCTATATGCTCCAGCGATATTCTTTGAATTGTATTTACATTTGCTGTGAAGAAAATAATAGTTTTATTATATTCAATATGATTATCATTTGCCATCTTTGACTTGGATTTATCTCTGTCCTAACTAGTGTGCGCATCGTTCTCTATTTGAATTGAGAGAAAGAGTGAGTGAGTGAGTGAGTGAGTGAGTGAGAGTGAGCGAGCGAGTGAGAGAGTGAGTGAGTGAGTGAGTGGCAGACTGCAGTCTAATGTTCATAGACCACTGTGGAATAATTATTCTATAGTGGCAAAGAGTGAAAATGTTTAATCTGATATATGCATTAAAGCCATTTTCAACACTAATTTAACACACACTATGGCTGTGTCAATGCCATTTATGTTATGCAAGTAGCAATATACAACTTCCTGTTAAACACGTTAAGGCAGGATCCCTATCTTCAGTCAATGTAGGGGTGGATGTATTCCAAGATTTCAGGCCAGCGTCTATTCTGCATTACTGAATATGCCCAGTCATTTACATGATCTGACAGTTTGGTTGAAGTTCTTGATAAGGATTTATTATTATCTATAAAAACTCATGATTGAGCCATCATTTGTGCATACAGTTGCTTTGTGAACTGTGCCAGGTTAATAGGTGGAAACAATAAAACTTGTAAGTGGTGTAATTTCATGTCATTCAATGTCCACCCAATGCTACGTTTTGTGATGTTACCGCTGTGAGCCGTTTGATTTAGCTGAATCCTGCTAAGAGACCGGCTCTGTGAGTGGAGTGTTTGTTGTGCACCTGGAAAGTATCACCTATTTTTATTGCCATTGAACCCTTTAAACGTAACGTCACGTAGTGATGTAACGGCAACATGTTGTCCAGCTGTCGCTTGTGTTCTTGTTTGTTAATTTGAATGTATTTTGTTGTGTCTGGCTTTTGTTTTTTGTTTTTTTCATGCGCTGTGTGTCTGTGGTGGGACGGGGAAGCGGGCTAGTGATTTTTCAGGGAACTCCTGCTGCTCGTTTTGATAATATTGACGAATTGTCTAGTCGGGATCATTTTGTTTGTGGTCGTCACCATGGAGACGCATTCACAACATATTCTTGGGAATGTCCATTGGAACTTCAGCTACAAAATTTACCATCGCTCTTCACCGGAGTTGAAGATGTCGGGACTGATCCAGGACTGCAGGCAATCTTCAAAAGGCCACCAGGGAAAGGAAGGAGAAGATAATGCGGGGGTTGAGTGAGGCGACGAGTGGGAAGGCCGACGCAGTTCGGTGCTCCGTGTTGACAGTGGACAGAGACAGCAACACTGCGTGTATGGAGGAAAGTTGTGGAGGTGGAGTTTGTGTGTGGGACTGCTTGATAACACTGGACATCTCGGGACAGCGGGGGCTATTTTTAATCATCACGTTTGGCTGTAGGCTATTCCACTTTAATTCACTTATTTAGTTTGATTAACACAATGATTCTATTGAATGTCTTTATTTGATATGTTTGTGTGTTGTGGGTCTGCCCCACTGTCTATGTTTTTTTTGTTGTTGCTGGTGGCTACAACTGAAATTCCCTAATGGGAAAATAAACGTTATTCTATTCTATTCTATTTTAAGAATAGGTTTTTTGGAATGTTTTTTCTAAATTCCAAGTCAGTGTTCTAGAACTCCATTGTTTCAATTACCAGTTGTGATTTTTATATTGGCATTAGAATGTTCAGTTACACCATAAAGGCTGAACTCACAGTGAAAGATTCTACTGCAACCTTAGCCAAGCTGGGCCCAACTTTACCACCGTCTGCCCCTTAACGCAGCACAAGCTGTCTCCAAGGTTACACAAAATGATATTGCCTTTTACCAAGAATCCTCCTTCCCTTTTTTTCGACCAGCTCAAATAATTTAAATCCAATCATAAATAATCCAATCCAATCTATCAAAGTTTTTACAATTAATGACCTCTAGCAATGCTAACCTCTTTGTTGACGGTCTTCAGTGTTTCAACATCGAGACACTGAAAAATGTAACTTTGCGGCACAATATAAACCGTTGAAGATGGTGCTGCTTTTATAGAACAATAAAGAGGACAAGACTGGTTCATAGAAAGATAGCTTTATTGCACAAGGTGTTGGAATACTCTTTTTTTGTATTTGTTTTGTTTTCATAGAAAAAAATGTATAGTTAAACACAAGCAATTGCAAATAGAAGCAACTTTTCAGTAAAAGTTTAGGAATCCCTTCTGCGTTTTTTTAAACATTTTTTTCCGCTATTTTTTTGTTGTTTGTTTTTCCTTTTTCCTTTTTATTTTTAACCAGCAAAATATTCAGAGCATGCAATGCCTTTTTTCTTGAAGGTAAACAAAATGATAAATAAAAAAACAAAACAAAACAAAATCAATTAATGACAGAAACATAACAAAATTTCAACCCAACATTATCAAAAACAATAAAAGTAAAAGTAAAGTCAGACGTTTTTCATTTTGGGTTTCTGAGCCCCATTCTGAAATCAATGTGTAAGGTATATTTATAATATATATATACTTTCATTTTTTTTTTAAACTTTTGCCCCGATTTTTAAAGGCATAACATCAAACTTAAGTTGTGCCCTGGTTTATTCTGGAGATGACGAAAATAGTTATCATTTATACAAAACGGTTTCTTATATACAAGTCTTTATTTGAAGTTTATAAATAATGCTGAGGGGGAAGGATTGAAAGGGAAGGGCAGGGCTTGATTGGTCAAAAAAGAAAGGGGGTTGGGTTAAGCAGGGTGGGTGGGGTAGGGGATTGTTTCCTCACTCCTTCCAGTCTACACACGGCTCTTTTGTGCGATTGGTCGGATCAAAGTAGTCCCTGATTTCGATTGGCTAAACTGGCCTGCTCCATAGCGTGATGCCACTGCCTTGTTGACAACAAAATCATAATAAACAAAATGAAAAATAAACCATAATTAAAAGAAAAAGTAACCATACCCAAAACTACATGTACAACAACAAGAAAAAAGGAGATTCTGGCAGCAGACTTTCCAATGTCCGTCCACTGAATTGGAAACCCATGGGGAAATAGCCTGGACGATTTAACAGTATATATTTGAGACAGGCTCTTTGAGCTGGAATGAGAAATATAAAATCTATTTCCATTGCACTGTGCCTCAGCTCAGCTTGGTCTAAGAATGGCATGAATTGCGTTCAGTTTTTGTTTTTTGAACGCATGTCAGAAATTTACAGTATATTATATATTGACCTTTAACACTGCGGTTTTAAACCCCGTGCTTTCCTTCCTTCCACAGCACCTGGATATGATCCATGTAAAGAAGGATCTTAAGTGGGCATACATGGACATCAACAGAGAGGTGGAATGATCACAAAGGGATTGCCTATGTGCTGAGGAATTCTGGGTAATAAAAGCAGGAGGGTTGGGGGGGGGGGGGGTGGGGGGTTGAGTCTTGGACAGGTTTATCCTGCACCAGGAGGCAGACTGTCTCCAGTGTTCGGTGGTGCTGTGTGCAATGAACTATGACCTATCCCTGAAGTCTTCTCTCTTTCCCTTTCTCTCACTCTCCCTCCTGACCCGTAGTTACCCCTTCTCGCCCCCGCCCGTGTTATAAGGGCCGGGGCCACCAGAGGGCGCCTGATCCACCTGAGTGTTGGCTGCCGCCCGGCTCGCCTCTCACCTCTCGCCCCTCTCACTTAGCTTCTCTGTAAGTGCAGCTGAAACGCCATGCGACCCCATGAGAACCCCGCTTGGACCAGGACCAGAATGTTCCGGAACGTTCCGGGGGCTGGCCGATTCATTTCATGTCTTCCAGGCTTAGCGGGTTCCTGCTAGCCCTGTGCCTCCTTGCCATAAGCTACTATCTGGCAGTTGAGCAGCAGTGAGGGTTTATGGGTAGGGCACAACAAATTAAAAACTGAGGATCTTATGCATAACAATTATGAATGTATTTCAAAATAGCCTTAAATTGAGATTTTGGAAAAGGGGGTGTATGGTTAAAAATCTATACACTTGATTTAATACACAAAGCTAACAACCCTAAATACATTGATGGTACAATTTGCAATTCAGCCGCCTATTCGCCTACAATTCAGCCATTCCATTTTGAGCCTTCTGCTCTGATGAAAATTGAAAATCAAGGCTCAAGAAACTGATATATACTGATATAAGAACACGCTTCAAAAGAATAAGACTAAAGACCACTTTCAACTGACGTGCTCCCGAAAAATATGAGGATTTACAAGATTGACTGATTAGTTTTTAGAAAATACTAAGATAATTATGTCCTAATGAGGTCTCTGAATGTCTTGCAATAGTCTTAAGCCTCAAAATCCTTTCAAATTACATCAGATTACTCTCCCAAGGCTTAGAACCTTTATGCATTTGACCTTTTCTGAGTACCCGCTGTAGAAGGCCTGGTTAAAACTCTCAATGGGTACTGAAGCTACAGAATGCATGTGTGCAAATACCAGCAGAGCCACCCGGTACGACACTTTCTTTGGAACCGAACTGCCCGTCTATAGCTGGAGATTGGACCACAGGAACCCGCTTGGCTCTGGGAGCAAGAAGCTCTGACCGGCTCTGGTTTTCACACGCTCTCAATCTTTCTATCTTTCTTTCTCCCACACGCTCCTCCTACCTCACACCTCTCTCCACTTCACTCTATGAATCCTCCGGCAGCTACTCACACTGAGCGATTGTCTCTTTTTTTAAATATTCTAATCCACACAGCTTCATATTTCACTCTTTATCCACCACTAATATATTTCACTATATATTTAGATATAAATATATATGTATATATATATTTTAGATAACAAACACCATTATATATATTTTTTGTATTGCGAGAGCCCTGATGTGATATTTTCAATCGAAATTCTTGTGTAGCATTTCTTTTTGGGAAGTTCTTTATCTGCAATAGGGACAAGCTTTTGGTAGGACATGGGAGAGCAGGGGAATTTGCATGAAGAAAAATGTCATTTAAAACAATCAGGGACACAGTTAGGGAACAGGTATATGAGTAATACAATATTTTCCTTGTGCACGAGACCAACAAAAATCAAAACACCAACTCCCTCTCACCTGTACTGAAACTATCAGCATCTGTGTATCCCCTCCCCCACCCCCACCCCAAACCCCGCCCCTCCCAGCCCAAAACCCTTCCCACAGCAGAAGCTAAAGCTGGTGTTTCTGAGGACTAACCTCAGGTGAGTGAGGCTTGTGGGAACGCCAACACAGTTAGAGGAAAAGACGAATGCAAACGGAAAGAAAGCAAACGGAGACTTGAAATGAACGAGTGCGGAAAGGCTACCTGGCTGCCGCAGTTCCCTCTCTTTCTCTCTCTCCCTCCATCTGTCCGTCCTCCTCCGGTCTGTCCGTCTCTCTGTGGGAGAGAGGCCGCGAGGCAGTCACAGTAAAGGAAGTGAAGGAGGAGGGATAAAAGGATGGACGGAGGAGGGCAGAGTACCAACGAACGGAAAGCGTCATGTCCCGGCTCGAGAGGAGGGAGCAGAGGGAGACAAGACCCAAGACGTCGTTCATCTTCTGGCATCCTGCTCCCTCGTTCCTTCTCTTAAAAAATGGTACACAGTTAGCCCCCTTCTCTCCCGCACTCCCCTCCCGTACCCCTCCTTTCCCTGGACCCCGGATTGTTAGACGAACGGGAGAAGGGAACAGTGGCGGTGCTCTCCGTTCCAACAGCAACCTGATTCCGCGAAGCAAAAGCTCTCCAAGGAAGGTCTGAAAATGGACAACAACGGCTCGCTTCTCTCAAAGAACCGACCCGCATGGAAATAAGAACCATAATAAAAACCGATCGAAAGGGTCTTTCGGTGCGCGTTGGCCACATGTATACATATATATATTTACACATATACACACACATACACACACACACGCACACACAGACACACACACATACACACACACATACACACACAGGCTTGCCACAGTTCTAAGGTTCCGATCACTCTTTTTAGTGCACATGAGTTTATATTTCAAAAATTATGTAATCGAAAAAACAAAAATTAAAAAAAAACCTCGGGAAAAAAAACAAAAACATTCCGCCTTGTCCTCCATAAAGATAAATCCACTTTTTTTTCTCTTTTTTTGTTGTTTGTTAAAAAAGTCAGCAATACTATATTCTGTGTCATCAATTGCATGAAAAAATTCCACAGACTAAAAAAAAAAAACGTAATAAAAAAAATGGCGGCTCCGGGCACAGTCTTGGAACTGTTTTTGAGCGGGGTGTGGCCGAGATAGAAGAAATCAACACAACGAGGCTTTGAGGACCAGAGAAGGACACCAAGGCCAATTATGCATAAGCACTTTCCGCAGTGATGCATTGTTTTTCTTTTCTTTTTTAAAAAAAACGTTCACTGTTAAGAGACATAAAAAGGAACACTTTCCATAGCCTAAAACATCTAGACAGCTTTATGTGAAACTATACATCTCTTATACTTTATATTTCCTAACTTCTGAATTTGAGAAACAAGTGCATGAGGAAAGTGTTTTGTGCATAAGTTTGCAAGGTGTCAAGAGAAATAGAAAGAGGGACATGAAGGGGGGGGGGGGGGGAGAGAGAGACAGTGGTAAAGAAGAGAATGACTGTGGCAGGAGAAATGATACAGGGTTTGGCATGATTTGAGAGGAGAGAAAGAGAAAGAGAGAGAGAAAAAGAGACAGAGAAAGAAAGAAAGAGATAAAGGAGCCTCTGTGCTCAAAGGGCCCCGCTGGCACTGGGCTCTCTACTCTGTGCTCCTGTCCACATAGATACAGACAGTTTGCACACTGAGCCAACTCGGGGGGCGGAACCAATGTGAGCGGGCTGCCCCGCCCCCCCCTCTCTCCCTGGCTCCTGCAGCCCTACACCAGCGTGTAGGACTTGGAGTAGGCCCCGGCTCCCTGCTTCTGCAGTCTGCCCAGCCCGGACGAGCTGCTCTCCAAGAGGGAGTCCCTGGAGCCGCCCACTTTAGCGGCTGTGGCGGTATTACTGCCCAAGCCGGCTCCTCCTGCCACAGCTGCGCCGATGGAGGAGGAGGAGGCGGCTGCAGCTGCGGCGGCGTTCGCCGCACTCTGGGACGACGGGCCGGGCATGGTGAGGGTCCTCTGGGGCAGGGTGGCGGTTCCCGAGCCGCTGCCTAACCCGGCTCCGCCCGACGCCCCGCCCCCGCTCAGGCTGCCCAGCCCAGCGTGGCCCAGCGTCAGGGCCTGCTGCTTCCCCGGGTCTAGAGTCAGGTGACGGGCCTGCGTGTGGTATGCCCGTGCCGCCAGGCTGCGGATGGATGCCTCGCGGGGGGGAACCACGGGACAGGGATCGTGAAGGTCAGGCTGCTTCCGGAAAAATGGGTCCGTCTTCATGTACAAAGGGAGGTTGCAGTAGTCACCTACAGAAGGGAGAAACATAAAGGTCAGGCGTTGGAGTAAATATAATTTCAAACAAACCTGGGAGGAGCCGAAAGAGAGAAGAGGAAGGTGTTGTACACTCTCAGAATAAATGGTTCCAAAAGGCACCTCAGTGTCTCCATAGAGGAACCCTATCAACACTCAGAAGAAAGGTTTCCAAAAGGCTCTGCTGTGTCTCCATAGAGGAACCCTATCTACACTCTCAGAAGAAAGGTTTCCTAAAGGCTCTGCTGTGTCTCCATAGAAGCACCCTATCTACACTCTCAAAAAAAGAGTTCCAAAAGGCACCTCAGTGTCTCCTTAGAGAAACCCTATCAACACTCAGAAGAAAGGGCTCCAAAAAACTCCTCTGTGTCTCGATAGTGGAACCCTATCTACACTCTCAAAAAAAGAGTTCCAAAAGGCACCTCAGTGTCTCCTTAGAGAAATCCTATCAACACTCAGAAGAAAGGGCTCCAAAAGGCTCTGCTGTATCTCCATAGAGGAACCCTATCTACACTTCAAAAAGGCTCATCTTTCTTTCCATAGAGGAACCCTATCAAGTTCAAAGGTTTTTAAAGTTAGTCATAGAAGGAATGAAGGCAGAGACAGAGGTGTCAGGTGGGGCAACGCTCACTCTTGTTGGCGCGGTGGGGGATGGGCACAGCCACATTCTTGCCACGGTCATAGTCCTGGGGTTTAGGCGGCGAGGCGGTGAAGCGGCATATTCCGGGCTCCGAGGGCGTGCTCATGGAGGTCATGCTGTCGGCATTGTCGTTGGTGCCGGTGGTCATCTGGTCGGACGAGCTGTCGGAGATGAAGCACTCGGTGATCTCGAACTTGGCGTGCTGCAGGTGCTCCTCCAGCTTGGCGTGCTCATAAGCCCGCGCCAGCTCCTCGTAGGTGGATGAGGCGCTCTCCGTCGACACCATGCTGTTCCGCCCCTTGTCTGAGGAGAGAAAGAGGTGAGAATGACGCGGTTGCCGTGGGATACACACGCGTGGCACTCGACAGGAAAGGTGCAATGCTAGTTCGACCGTGTGCGTAAGCACGGCAGGGTGCAGAGGCTCACCGGTGTCCTGGGACAGGCTGGCGCTGTAGCTGTCACTCTCGGTGACGGTGATGCCATGCTGGGAGCCCACAGTGCGCCAGTCGGAGGTGAGTGTGCGGGCAGGCGTGGAGGCCTGGCACTTGGTGAGGGTCCACTGGCTGGAGTACCGGTTTCGTGTGCTGTGAGCCGACTTCACTGTCTTCCTGGACACTGGGTCTGTGGTTGGGGAGGATGGATTAGTCTACTGTGTAAAATAATGCCAAGGTCCTCAAAAAGTCCTTATACTACAGATGTCAAACTCCAGCCCTGGAAGGCTGCCGTGTCTGGTGGTTCTTGGGGTGTTCTCTGCCCCATTGGTTCAGGGGTTAAGTAATTGGTCCTGGCGGCAGTATAGTGTAATGGTTAAAGAACTGGCCTTGTAACCGAAAGGTTGCAGGTTCGATTCCCAGGTAGGACACTGCCGTTGTACCCTTGAGCAAGGTACTCAACCTGAATCGCTTCAGTATATATCCAGCTGTATAAATGGATGATATGTAAACAATGCTAAAAAAGTTTTGTAAGTCGCTCTGGATAAGAGCGTCTGCTAAATGCCTGTAATGTAATGTAAGTCATTGATTGACTAAAAAAACCACACGCCTTGTTCTCAAAGCCTTAATTGGCAGATGATTGAAACGAAACCACAAAAATCTCCACACATTGCGGCCCGCTGGGAATTTTGGGGTTTTATACCCCTGCCTTTCCTATTCAGAAATACCAAATACTAAATTGCTAACAGGTTTTCAGTAGATGTGTAACCCTTTTGTACGTCATATAAAAATTATGTCGGCTATTAATTAACAAAGCACTCTGAGGCATACCTAAGTGTTGTGAAAGTACCTAAAATTAAGTGTATGCAATCTGCAAGCCCTCTTGACAATGACTTCATTAACATTCCATACCTTTCTTATCTTATAAGTCATTATAGGCACACCCATTTGCTTTATGAAGGATGACATCATAAATCTTATGTAAGATTATAATGCATGTTGTCACGTAAGATCAGCTAGAACCAAAATTCCTGCACTTGTTCTTATGAATGTTTTATAAAGATGTAATAGTGTGGTCATTAGAGCATTATACATGCTTTATGATCAGGCTTGGTGTGAAGTAGGTTTAGTTCATTACATGTTTGTGTTGTGCTCCAAATTTATACTGTTGCAACCTGGTTTTAAGCGATATTAAATCTGTCCAGGTCAATATATAAATCACCATTTAGCCCGGATTGTATGCAATAAAAAAACTTGCCAGATGTCAGCTTCGTCAGTGACAGATTTTCAGTTTATCGGTATACTACATGAGCACACTCACTAGTTCCTGGTCGTATGTCTGACATGTCAATCAAGGGGCCTGTGTTCTGGATGAGGGCAGGATGATGTACAGACACGCCTGTACAGAAGCTCTGCGGGTTCACTGATTGGCTGAACTCTGTGTCTGTCACAGGAATAGTGGCTTTGTCTTCACCTGTAAAAGGGGAAAGTGAGCGAATTTTCAGACTGTAGTTTGTGATCCGATCACCAAGGCAACATGCCACAGTGATAAAAAACAAGCACTGAAATCAACATTAATAACAATCTTTTAACAGACTCATATTATATATATATATATATATATATATATACAGTTAGGTCCATAAGTATTTGGACAGTGACACAATTTTTGTTGTTTTGGCTGTGTACTCCAACACATTGGAATTTAAATGGAACAGCAACTATGAGGTTAAAGTGCAGACTTGAAGGTTTTTACGTCGATATTGGGTGAACGGTGTAGCAATTGTAGCTACCTTTATACATAGTCCCCCCTATTTTCGGGGACCAAAAGATATTAGACAGTTTAACATAATGTAGAATAAAGTAATATTTTTAAATATTTGGTCACATATCCTTTGCATGCCATGACGTCCTGATGTCTGTGACCCAACAACATCAAAAGACTCTTTATATCTTATTTTCTGGTACTCTTACAAGCGATACTACAACGTCTCTGCATTTGAATGGATCTCTATGGGAATTGGGGGGTGGGACTAGATTTAGCTGTAAATTACATGGGAATAGTATGGAACACATGGTTGGTTAAATGGCTGTAAGTCATCAAGGGACTGATGTATCAAACGAGCCTCAAACCATCACTCTGCTGACAGATATGCAGTAGATATGAATGGATCACTTTAAACGTTGTTTCTCCTGACTCATTTTTCCATAGAGTTCAATAGAAAAATTTGTCAGAAGAAACACCCCTTAAAGTGATCCATCCATATCTACTGCATATCTGGCAGCAGAGCGATGGTTTAAGGCTTGTTTGATACGTCAGACCCTTGATGACTTAGAGCCATTTAGCCAACCATGTGTTCCCCCCCCCCACACACACACAAATTCAGATGCACACACACACACACACACACACACACACACACACACACACACACACACACACAGAGCCTCTCCAGCTTCCCAAACCACTGACCGAGCTGCTTGATACCCTCCTTGTCCTCGATGAGCAGCTGGACACGAGGGATGTCGATATGGAGCCGGGGGCCCGCTGGGGGGCCCTTCACTGGGGTGTCGAAACTGCGATTGTTCTTACTGCTCCGGGACACAAGGAAGACAGAGACAGAGTATTCCCACTGCCTTTACAACTGCAGTCCCAGTCATCTCTCTCTCTGTCTCTCTCTCTCTTTCTCTCTCTGTCTCTCCCTCCCTCTCTCTCACAAACACACACACACACACACACACCCAGGAAAGCACCAAACAAAACCAAGCAACACACGTTATAGAACACACAATGCAAAACACATTATTATATATTATGAGTAGGCTGGATAGTTAACAGAACTGGAAAACAAAAGAGAGAGAAAGAAAAAGATCTGTTGTTGTCAGTCATTAGCGCTTTAACAAAATGTTCAGTACATGGGCTGCATGCCAATAAAGCAATCTGAATTTAACTCGGAGAGAACGATAGAGAGAGAAGAGAGGAAAGAAAAGAAAGCAGGGGACCGTGACAGGAGTCGCGGGAGTGAGAGGCAGAGACAGAAAGAGAACAGTAAAGGTTTGTTGAAAATGTCAGCTGCGTACACCGAGATAGAGCCGTGAAACGAATGAGTGCACTGTGTGAATCCGCATTGTGGCAGAAGCACACAGTTCTCAGTAACCTCGTCTGCCAAACCACAGGCCTTACCTGATAAGCATCTCTGCCAAGCTCTTGGCATCTGTGGAGACATGAAAACAACGTTCAGGAATGAAGACAAAGGCTGGCTGTGTCCAAATCAACACCCTTCCATACTATTGAGTATGCTTGTTGAGTACACATGGTGAGATAGTTGTTAAGTAGGCAAAATGTTCTCCAAATGTAGTGTACTTAAAACCCTCAGATGGTATACTTATTTCCAGGTTTAGGCTGATAATAGTAGGAGGATATTTGTTTGCATAATGCATGTTGCATACTAAACAGTATACTGTATGTAAACAGTACACAGTATGCAGGACACAGGAAGCATAGGGCTCTGATTCAGACACAGCCGCTGTGTCCTGCCTGTCTCCTGTGTACTAGCAGCCATGTACTGTTTATTGTGCACTGGGTATTACGCGATGTGCAGTATGCTAATAAATATCCACCATGCTATTTTCCAACCACACTGGAAGTGTCATACAACATCCCACCCCTTACTTAACTACTTTCACGTCCTGTCTACTCAACAAGCATACTCAATAGTATGGAAGGGTGCTGATTCGAACACAACCAAAGGCCCGCATCCTGTTTAACCTCCCCTACTTTTTTACCTCCCCTCTCTTCACTTATCCCTCGGTCTTCCTTTCTCTCCTCATACCCCTTTCATTGTTTACCTCCTGCCCGCTTTCTTTCGCCTTCTCCTTTCCTTATATTGTTATACAGCTCCTGTTCTCTCTCTCCCTCTCTCCCCACACCCCATGCTTCTCCTCTCACCTTTTTCCTTCCTCTTCATCCCTCTTTCCCTCTCTCCTCCCCTCCCTGTTCTCTCTCTCTCATCCCTCTCTCTCTTTTTAAATGTTTTTTGGCAGATTTTTTTATTATTTTGTTATTCAGACAGTTAGAAAGCAGAGAGGATAACAGATAGAGATGGAATCACAGCCCAGAAGGCGTTGTGGCGGGGGGGGGGGTCCCCACACATGTCTCACAATCTCCTCTTTTTCCATTTCTCCTCATATGCCCTCTCGCTCACTCCCTCCTCTCTCGTTTACTCTTTCTCTCTCTCCACCTCTCCTCATGCCCCCCTCCGTCTTGCCCTCTCCCACTGTCCACCTCACCCCGTAGCCGCTTGAGCCTCTTCTCCTTGCGCTTCTTGCGGATGATGAAGAGGAGGGCCAGGCCAAGGGTGACGAGGATGACGGGGCAGGCGATGGTGAAGAGCTTCTTCACGTCGTCCCCCTCCCCCCGCGCGGACTTTATGGGAGGAATGGTGCCTACAGGGGAACAGGGAGATAATAGCACATACTGTGACTATACAAAAAAAGACACATTTTATTCTCATATCCAAAGATTTCAAAAAGAAGCACTGTATTTTACTCTTGGGCCTCAGTAAAACCAGAACCACATTGGACTCACAACACCAGGGTCACCATAATCTCTCCTCCTGTGCCATTAACCCTGCCCATGCCACACCCCTTCCTCATGGGCCCTCCCCCATTCTCATAACCTCACCCCTCCCCTTGCCCCGCCCAATCCCCAGAGGACTCACTCCCATCGTAGTCCTGCGTGTCCATGACCCCGCCCCTCCCCATAACCCGCCCTTGACCCACCCCATCTCCATGGGCGCTGCCCCATTCTCATGACCCCGCCCCTCCCTATGCCCCGCCCCCCTCCCCGGAGGACTCACTCCCATCGTAGTCCAGCGTGGCGAACTGGGAGCTCTGGTTGCCGCAGCCGGCGCTGTTGCAGGCCTTCATCTTCAGCTCGTACCAGGTGGCCTCCCGCAGCTCGGCCAGGAAGACGTCCGCCGAGGCGTTGGTGCGCAGGTTCTGCCACGCCCAGGTGCCCTTGGGCCGGAACTCCAGCAGGACGGCAGTGATTGGGCAGCCGCCGCTGGCCCAGCCCTGCAGGTTGAGGCGGGCGTGGGTGGAGTTGATATGGGTGAAGAGCGGCTGGTCCTTGTTAAACTGGGGCTCTGCAGGGGAAGGAGATAGGGGACAGTCAAACCCCTTTCACTCTACACTGGATAACACAATACTCCACTAAATACAATAAATAAAATGCTACATAGACCCCTGTTATGGGGATATTACATTACATTGCACTAGCACAGCCCTGAGGATTCAAATGTTAATCTGGCTGACAGTTTGACAGACCATTCAGGATGTCTGTCAAAGTGACAAGTATCAACTCTTGTGCCACAAGATTATAAAGTGAGTGGATGTTTCAGGGTTTGAAGTAATTTGTTCAGAAAAATGTATCAGTTAATGAGTATTTGTGTGACTATTGTACCTGTTTGTTTGAGCATTAGCTTGACTGTAATATCTGTGTTTATAATACCAGCATGTTTGAGCATGTGATTATAGTGCTATTGTGTGTGAGCATTAGCTTGACTATAGTATCTGTGTGACAATATTAGCAGTGTATTTTAGCATTCACTTGACTATAGTTGACTATAGTATTTATAGTACCAGTGTGTTTGAGTGTGTGACTATAGTTGACTACAGTATTTATAGTACCAGTGTGTTTGAGTGTGTGACTATAGTACCAGTGTGTTTGAGTGTGTGACTATAGTACCAGTGTGTTTGCGTGTGGGACTATAGTACCAGTGTGTTTGAGTGTGTTACTATAGTACCAGTGTGTTTGAGTGTGTGACTATAGTACCAGTGTGTTTGAGTGTGTGACTATAGTACCAGTGTGTTTGAGTGTGTGACTATAGTACCAGTGTGTTTGAGTGTGTGACTATAGTACCAGTGTGTTTGAGTGTGTGACTATAGTACCAGTGTGTTTGAGTGTGTGACTATAGTACCAGTGTGTTTGAGTGTGTGACTATAGTACCAGTGTGTTTGAGTGTGTGACTATAGTACCAGTGTGTTTGAGTGTGTGACTATAGTACCAGTGTGTTTGAGTGTGTGACTATAGTACCAGTGTGTTTGAGTGTGTGACTATAGTACCAGTGTGTTTGAGTGTGTGACTATAGTACCAGTGTGTTTGAGTGTGTGACTATAGTACCAGTGTGTTTGAGTGTGTGACTATAGTACCAGTGTGTTTGAGTGTGTGACTATAGTACCAGTGTGTTTGAGTGTGTGACTATAGTACCAGTGTGTTTGAGTGTGTGACTATAGTACCAGTGTGTTTGAGTGTGTGACTATAGTACCAGTGTGTTTGAGTGTGTGACTATAGTACTAGTGTGTTTGAGTGTGTGACTATAGTACCAGTGTGTTTGAGTGTGTGACTATAGGTGTCACTGTATTGCTGAGGCTGTAGCTTCTGAGCTTCTGAGTTAGAGCGTTTATGCTGTCAGTCTGTCTACAGCTTCGGCGTTTCTGAGTGGCCGTTTCCCTCACCGCGGCCGTGGGTCTTGGCCTCGATGATCTCACTGATGCGCCCCGCCCCCACGCTGTTCTTGGCCGCCAGCTTGACCTTGTACCAGGTGCCACAGCGCAGGTTGTCCAGCTTGAAGGAGCGCTCGCTGGAGCTGATGAACACATCCCTCCACTCCTCCGTGTTGTCCACCGAGTACTGGAGCACGAAGCCTGGGGAAGCCACACCTACGGTTACAACCCCTCTCATTGGCTAGGACGCTTCCACAGCCATGCCCCCTCACAGGGCAGTATATTTCCATAGCCACACCCCTTTGAAAACCAGCTTGATGGATGATTAAAAGCCTGAGCCTGAATATTCTGTTTTGTTAAATGTTGAGCACATGGTAACCTGCATTCATTAAACCTGATTCATTAAAATCAATCCAGTTATGTAGTTATAGGTTTGGATGGAGCAAAAACCAGGATGGTCCCAGCCATAGGCGGAGGGTGTGTAAGGCCGGGGAAGGCTTAGCCTTCCCCTGGCCGGACACGGCGATTAAAATAATGTAGGCTATTAAATACAAATGCTAGCAATAGAGAATTCAATGTCGTGTTAGCGCACTCAATCCACTAGGCTACTGCCTACTGCGGAGCAGGTAACTAAACTGGCCGGCTGTATGTAGCCGATTGCTGCACGGTTAAACAACCTGTACTAACATTAGTTGGTTAGTTAGCTAGCTAGCAAGTCTCATCCATCAATGTGTTGTCCTGTCAGTGAAGCGGCAGTCAAGCTGAAGGATCATCACAGACTCATGGAGCTTTTCTGGACACACTGTCACACTCTCTGTTAATGTCAATTAAAAATGTTATAAATTATGTGCGTGTCGGCTGCCATGCCGATAGAAGAAAAAACAAATCACGCATCTTCTTGCAGCGGAGTCGCTTAAATAATTAGTCTATCAATATGACATGAAAATTTTATCGTATCTACTGTAAATAACTCACATTTTCTGGAGCGTTACTTTGTACGGGGTGTCAGGGTTTTTCCTACATTGTAAATTCTTTGGCGGCCGCCAAAATGTTTTCACGGACCACCAAAATGAGAATAATTGCGAAAACGGCAAATAAAATCATATCTGAATTTTTGAAGCCCTAAATTCTGACAAGGTAAAAGCTTTAACAAGTTCATGCAATGTTTTAACAGAAGGTAGTATTGATAGTAGATTGTTGTTTCACTATTTTTACTGAAGGGATAAACTTTCTACTTACTGTTTTACCACAGCAACACTATAGGCTACTATCTAACAGTATTTTACCTCAGCAACACTATGGGCTACTATCTAACTGTATTTTACCTCAGTAACACTATAGGCTACTATCTAACTGTATTTTACCTCTGTGACATTCAACACTAGTTTACCTCAGTGACATTTTGTGACACTTAATCAGTGACATTATTTGGAACACTTATCTTGCACACTTATTTTTTATTTCTGTTTTAGAGTGTTATTTATTCATTTTTCTATTTGTGTGCTATTCAAACAAATGGTGTAATATTCAAATGTTCCAAAAGCTTCAAGAACCTTTGATTTATACACCCTAACTCCTAAACACAACCCTCCTGGTACTTTACAACCAAAGCCTACATGGGCTCTTGTACTAAAAAAACTATTTACAATGAAATTAATGCAAAATAATTTTTTTATTTATGGTTCCAGCACTCCAGGGCCAGGATTGCCTACCACTGATCTACAGTATACTGCAATGTAATGGACAAAGCTACTGGTGCACCATTTGTTTCTTATGTGCTTATAATGATCACTTGTAGAATATTCTTCTACTCTACATTCACCAATATTACATCACATGAAGTCTCTTCACACAAATAAACTACTGCTTTTTTGTGGTTGGTTTGCATTATATTTGGTGAGAATACATGACAAAGCTAAGTCATAAAATGTAATACTATTTTCTGAGCATAAATCCTGAAAAACGCATATGGTGCGTAAAAGCACACATGCACAGCAACACAATCCTCCCAAAAAAATTTCAACCTGATCTGTTACAATAAATTGACCGGTGAATGTTCCACTACTTTAAGACCGTAAATGACACGCAGTCGTCTCGTGCATCTGCCACAGAACGATGGCTACCATTGTGCGGCGTAGCCTGTGCTTCTATACTTCACCACTAGAGGGCGATGATGCACTTCAGAGACGACAGCTCGCAGTGAGCCAGCGAGAAGTCACGCACGCACTTATCTCAATGCGGAAATTAAGATTTGTTCTCTGCTGCATATGCTACTTAGACACATTTGCAAAGACGCTGACTGGACACATATGTAAATATCCACACAATATGGCGCACACTAGCTCGCTGTTATCAGTGGCTGCTGAACCCAGGATTCTGCAAATTGCTGAGAGATGGCAAAACTGTTTCCCGTTTCAAAATAGTTTCAAAAAGAGCTGATGGGTGGGTTGGACAGATTTTGTCTGGGTGGCATCGCAAACAATAATTTAGAGCAAGTTTTAAATGCTGAAAGGGTTTGAGCTGTTCTCTAGTTAACAGATTGAAGAGGTGAAAATGAGCTTGACTTCTGTTGTTCTGAGATAATTACAAGCAGGAGCTCAACAAATATAAAAGAAACCACAGCAATGACAGGCGGAGAGAGAGCGACTGACCCAGATGGACAAAGATTTGGCAAAAAAACTGAAACAAAGAGAAACAGACAGACAGACAGAACGACAGGTAGAGGAACAGACACACACCTGGAGACAGGTACAGAAAGAAACAAAGCGTTACATAGACAAATGAGTAAAAAGAGTAAGAGGCAGACAGACAAACAGACAAGTAGCCACACAGATGGACAAATGCACCGAGACATGTATAGAGAAACTGACACACAAGTTTTAGGACACACAGGCAGACAGACATAGAGAGGCAAAGACATGGCTAGACAGACAGGCTGACACACATGCTGTAGAACACACAGAAACATAGACAGGCTGACCGTCACAGGTAGACATACAGGCAGACATAGCTAAACAGACAGACACACAAGCTATAGGGCACACAGGAAGACAGACATACAGGCACAAGCACAGTGTAGGCTATTAAATATGGGCATATGGGAGTAGGCTACTGCCACTGAAGACAAGCTACCGGCGTTAGCTTGCTAAGTACAAGCACACGGGCAGCCAGGTGTAGAGCAGTGAAAAGGTGTAGAGCAGCGGACTCAGTACCTCTGATGGAGCTGCCCCCGTTGTCTCCTGGGATCCAGGCCAGGGTGATGGAGGAGGTGGAGGTGGTGGAGACCGTGAGGCGAGGCTGATCGGGGGGCACTGTGGGCAGGGGGAAAGGCGGGTTGGAGCAGAAACTCAGTCACCAAACTTATACCGTATCTGCAACAACTCTGTATACATCCCTTTTATAAGAATGACTGATAAAAAAGATAACTCACAGTAAACAAAAGCCTTCATATATAGAAAACAATCAAAAAATATGTATCCTTTATAAGAATAAATTGCATACAAGAATGCAGGCTGGCACCAATAAAACATTATTATTATTTTTTTGTTTGTTTGTTTTTCTCCTTTATTTAATCTGCTGTTTCAAACAGGGCGATTTCTAGTGTAGATCAAAAAAGAACCTGCACCCACACCGGCCGTTTTCGGATAAGTTTGGACACCCCTGGTGTAGACTGTAGTATTGATATTTTAAATGTATTTTGTATTTTATGTGGACCCTCTAATATTGATGAAATGCTGTGAGAATGCAGGGCTGAGTAAGGTCCCACAATGCATTGTGCCTTACCTTGCACCAGCAGGTTTACAATGATGGTGTCAAATCCTAGGGTGTTGGTGGCAGTGCAGGTGTAGTACCCAGAATCCTCTGCTTTCACAGAGCGCAGCACCAGCGTGCCATTGGCCAGGATCAGCCGGTGACCATCCAGTGTTACTGGGATAGCGGAGTCCTCACTATGATGTAAACACGCGCATACACACACACACACACACACACACACACACACACACACACGCACACGCATGCACGCACACGCATGCACATACGCATGCATGCAATCATGCACAGATACATGCACGCATGCGCACAGACACACACACACACACACACACACACACACACACACACACACACACACACATACATACATACACACAGACACACACACACACACAAATACATACACACACAGACAGATAAAGAGCACATAAGGGACTTGCTATTTAAAAGTTACAACCACCACCTACAATGAGAGCAGATGAAAAAGAAGAATCAGAGAGCAGAAATGTACTACAGATAAAGAATGAAAGAGAGTGAGTGAGATGGGAAGAGAGTGAAAAAGCACACAGAGAAGAGCTGGTGACAGAAGGGCTTTGAGTTTGTGGATATGCAGTCCCTCTGAATCCATTCACTTAGCTGCTCTTTAGCATGAGAATGATAGCCTCTCTTTTGACATCACAGCTTTATTACTCTGCTCCAACCGTAGGACGTGATTGGTCAGGTCCATGATTGAGAGGAGAGCGAGAGGGAGAGAAAGAGAGAGAGGACAAAGGAGCAAGGGAGGCTGAAAGAGGATATAATAATTTCTCGTGTGAACTATTGTTCATCATATAATCAATATATGATCATCATAATCTCAGTGTTAGGGGCAGGCGAGGGGGGAGCGCAGTGTAGTATAATGGTTAGGAAGCTGCGGGTTTGAGTCCCAGGTGGGGCGCTGTCATTGCACCACACAGCAAAGGTAGTTAACCTGAATTGCTTCAGTAAAATAGCCAGCTGTATAAACGGATTGTAAGTGAAAGAATGTCAGCCGTTTAAACCTCCCTGGATAAGAGTCTAATGCCTACAATGTAAACTGTTATGTGCAGCACGTCCCAGAATGCAATGTCTGTACTTGTATGATAATGCGAGGGCGTGAGAGACAACAAAAGATTATGAAATAAAAAAAGGTCAAAACCAGATATTAAAAAGGGGAGGGGATATGTAAATGTAAAAAGCAAATTAACAGAGGGGGGGCGGGGCGGAGAGTCTGACCTGTCTTTGGTCCACTTGATGGTGGGCGTGGGCTCCCCCACAGAGCTGCAGGGCAGACGCACCTCTTTCATCCAGGGCGTGGTCACGGTGCCCCCGAAGGACAGGATTTTGGCAGGGGCTGGACAGAGAGGGACAGGAAGCACCAGCATGAGCACAAGCGCTGTGACGCAAAAATATCCACCAAAATTCTCAAAATCGGTCCCGGGGCCAACCTGTGTATGCTGGTTTTCGTACCAACCACAGTTGAAATCCCAGAATTTTAACATGCTGTTAAATTTTCTTAATTTTCTTAATTCATGTTTAGACGGATTACGTACACTCTTAAGACACTTTATGTCAGAAATAGCTATGCATGCCATTTAGAATAAACTCCCCATGTTCATATAGAGTCCTCAAGTGAGTACGTCAGTCGTGGGCGGAGCCTGGTTTTGGAAGTAAATTCCCTATGGAAGATAGAATGGGCTTCGGAGACTATCGACTATTTCTTGAAATCTGATGTATAGAATGAGCTGAAACGTTCCTGGATTAGCCTGTGTGGTACAAGGATATAGACCATATATTGCATGTTCCAATTTTTATTTTGTAAAGTAATGCATTCATTATTGTAGTTCGACTTGTAGTCCACTTACAGACTGCAACGCACGGGTGGTTCTCGACCAATAAGATATCATCATCTCGTCTGTCTGGTGTCTGCTCTGTGGCATATGGGAGTAGGCTACTGCCACTGAAGATGAGCTACCGGCGTTAGCTTGCTAAGTAGAGAAGCCCGCCCGTTAACCACATAAAGCAATTAGAGCTTTTAGTCCTTCAAGCTAGCTAGCTACCGTTGCGCTGGTATGTTCACAAAAAAGTACAAAAACGTAAAATATACTCGAAGCTGGTCCAGAAAAACGACTTAGTTTGCGAACGGGCGTTATATTGAACAATCCGGAAAATTGACAGTAAGACATAATAATCACTAGAAATGGTTTAAAAGTAAGCTTTAGTTAATGCCTACGCTCTAAATGAATGGGGAATTTACTTCCAAAACCAGTGTGACATAGCCACTTGAGTACTCTATTGTGCTTATTGTGCTATAGTGGGGGAAAAAAAGACTTAAATAGAGTTAACAAAATTTCTTAACGGATCAAATTAAAGACTGAGGTGAATCAATAGGCTCCTAATTTGGTCGTTGAATGCATGTGTTTATGTTCTTTCTCAAGTCAATCTTAACAAGTATTTTAGTCTTTATTTATTATTATATTATATCTTATTTCTATTACTTTTTTTGCTAAATAAGACAAAGAGATTGCCAGTGAAGTGAGACAGTTTTACTCATTACCATTACAAGATTTGCCAATGGGGTAAGAAAATTTCACTTGTCAAGAAATTGAAAAGTGAAATTGACAAAAAGTCACTTAAAACAAGCTAATATTTTCTACTTGAAATAAAAAAATAAGATTTTAAGTCTAATTACAAGACTAAAACACTTTTTTGTTACAGTACCAGGAAGCTCTAGAGCAGGGGTGGCTAACCCTGGTCCTGGGGAGCCGCAGCGTTTTCTAGATTTTGTTTTCATCTTAAATACAACAGCCACTTTAGCCCATGGAAACCAGGTGAGGTGAGTTAACTGTGCAATCCACTGCTTTAATTGATCAACTAAGTGCAGAGTAACAACATAAACCAGCAGACCCTGCGGCTCTTCAGGACCTGGGCTGACCTGCTCTAAAACACAATGGCTGACGCTCACCACGCGCTAGCCTATCCTGCAAGGCTATTTTGTGAAAGGAAACAAACTCTGAATGCTCATTGTCACCTAGGCCTAGAACAGCTGTTTCAGTGTGATGACAGAAGGCTGAGCGATTTTCTGAGAATACTTCATAAGGACATAAGAATAGAATGACAAGAACGGGCCATTTAGCTACAAAATATAGTTCCCATCAAGCCTGGCCTTGAACACCCCGAGCGTTTCTGCCTCTGCCACGTCACCCGGTAATTTCTTCACAAATATGACAGGCAAGACTACAAATCCACTCCCGTATTTTAAAAAAACAAAAACAAAGTGTTCTGTGGAAAGAAAGAGAAGAGAGGCAGTTGTTTTTTTGGGGGTGTTTTTGGCCGTTGGGGTCCCATACAACCCCCCTTCCTCTTCCTCTCTCTGTCAGCCTGTTTGATGATTATAATCAATGGCCATCCGTCAGTTGTTTCCAATTACTGGTGCTCACACACAAACACAAATGCACACAGGCATGCATGTACATATGCATCCATAAACCTGCATGCACACACACACACACCCAAACACATTAGCTTCCCCCACATATTTTTGTTCTCTCTCTCTCTCTCACACACACACACACTTGACATCTTAATGCCTCGTGTTTCCCAAGTATAATACTCAGTGAAACAGCTTAGAAGCCACAGTCTTTTATAGCTGGTTATTAGCCCGAAAAGGAGAAAGAGAGAGAGCGAGAGGGAGGAACTGAACCTCTCTCTCTCGCTCTCTCTCTCTCTCTCTCTCTCTCGTTCATGCACTCTCTTTCTTTCTGTCATTGTAATCAACAAGCTATCGATTAACACCCCCCCGCCCCTCCCCGATTGTGTTGAATATTGGCTCTGTCACCCTCTGTCCCTCACAGGCAGTTCATTCGGTGTCCCCTGCTCATCGCCACATAATTAACCGAAACCACAGCGCTTCCTGCAAGAGACCCAGCTGTCACTCAGCACCGCGCCGGCCCACAGAGAACACGGGAGGAGAGGAGGACAAGAGGTGCAGTGAATACGAGGAGAAATACAGAGAGCGAGAGCGTGCGAGTGAGAGAAAGGCGGAGAGAGGCTATCGGCTTTAAAAGCCCTTTGTGTAACCTCAAATAACATGGGGGGAAGTGGAGGGAAAATAAACAGAGTGAAGTGTGAAAAAACTACAAATAACAGAAAAATGAGCGAGAGACAGAGAGAGAGAGAGAAAAAGAGTGAGAGAGAGTAAAAAAAAGTATAAGTATTTTGATACTGCTGTTGTTATTGTTGATTTAATATTTAATGCTAATTATTGCTGTACCTATATGGTGGTCATGTCAATGAAGAATATTGAATTTGAGAGAGAGAAAGATGGATAGTAGAGAGCGACAATGACACCCCAAGAATGAGCCTTGGGGTGCGTCCCTGAAAAATGCACCCTCCTTTCCCTCCACTACCACCTCCTCTCCTCTGTGCCCTGGAAACGGATCTTTGTGTTTTAATCTAATGTTGCTGATTACATCTCAATTACATATTAATGGTTACATGTTATTTATTGTCTCGACGCAAACTGCAATGTCAGGTACATTGTATACTGTACATACATACTTGTGCTCAAAACATTCAGGCAGTTTTGCATACTTCCAGGTAGGAGAGGAGTGGTAGTGGTGGAGTGGAGGAAGGGAGGTGGGGAGTGAAGAATATTGGGACGCACACCAGGTCTTCCGGGCCTCTGAACCCTTGGTCCACTGCCTGCTTCTCTGGCACCCTCTGGAGGACTGACTCAGACTCACCCTTCCCAGCAGGCTCCACGGTCACCTTCTCGCTGATGTTTCCCCGGCCGGCGGTGGTGACGGCGGCCGCCCAGATGAGGTACTGCTGGCCGCGGTTCAGGTGCGTGATCCGGTAGAACAGCAGCTCGGGATTGGCCTCGTACTCGCTGGGCGCCTGAGGGGGAGGGGCATAGCGGCGTTAGTCATTACGGCACGCGTGCTGATGTAAAGATCCTCCCCCGATCTGGAGGTCAGATAATCACGCTCTCCTCTGTAGTAACCAACCTGGGTGTGAAGCTTAACACCTCCCTGTTCTTCACTAACCATATCAAGCACATCTCTGAAGCATCATACCAGCAGCTATACCTCCATGCACTCTTAATGTACTCAGAATGGCTGGAGCTAAAAAGTCTGGGCTTGGTTAGTACTCCTGGGAAAACTAAGATGCTGCTGAAAGTGCTGTTGGTGGGGGCGATCTTCCCTGTGGTCAAATAAACCTCAGTGCAATGCTGGGGACACTGTGCTGTAGGAGACGGCGTCTTTCGGATGAGTCGTTTAACCGAGGTCCTGACTCACTGTGGTCATTAAAGGTCCCATGACACTCATCGCAATGATTATGGTTTTCCCCCGGTGTCCTGGCTAAATTTCCAATCTGGCTCCCGCAACCTGTCACCTAATCATCCCCTGATTTAATTGGTTAAAAAAAATTTCTCTCCCCCTCTCCATCTTAGCTGATGTATGGTGAGCGTTCTGGTGCAAAATGGCTGCCGTGCATCACCCAAGTGGGTGCTACACATTGGTAGTGGTTGAGGTGAGTTCCCCCTCAACACTGTAAGACGCTTCGAGTGTGCTACATAAAAGTAAAGAATTATTATCATTATTATTATACTTCCACCGGAAGAACATTTCCAGATTGAGGCTATTACTGAACTCGTCAGATACCAGAGTACCTCATTAGTTCCTTTATTCCCCCCCCGACTTGATTACACCAATGCGCCCCTTGGTGGTTTACTAGCTGACTCACTGAACCACCTGCAGCTCGTTTTAAACAGTGCTGCCAAGGGTCGCAACCGAAACCCGGAAACCACATCCGACCAGTTTACACCGGCTACCTGTTTTAAAAAAATCCTACCTCCTGGTTTTTAGGACTTAAAATAGCACCAGCCCCATTTATCTGTCTGATATAATCTCCATATACGATCCCTCTGGAACGTCCTGCTTGGGCAATTCCAGACCGCTCAATGTTCCCAGAACAGGTGCCCAGGTCTCTTACAATGGGGTAAGAGAGTCTTGGAACATTCCTTGGAGAGTCTTGGAACATTAGTCTTTTCCTTGTCCACACTTCCGGAATGATCTTCCAGATCACGTAAGGGCTTCTGACTCCAACTGGGCCTTGAAAACTCACTTTTACTGCTGACCTTTTTATAATGGCCCATATTTTTATCTTTGACCTGTTCTTAAACTGTAAATATTGCGTTTCGTAATTTTTTTAATTTGCTCGTCACTTCTAATTACTGCATTTTTGTTTTTCACACTGTAAAGCACTTTGAGACTGCTCTGCAATTAAAGATACTCGATAAATAAAATGCATTATTATTATTATTATTATTATTATTATTATTAATGGTTGGTTTGGCAAGTGCTTTCTTATGGCTCAAAAGTCAATAGAACTGTTCTAATCTAAACCCAGATCTACCCTAAGTACTTTTATTTCCATTTCCACACTGGCAACCATTGGGGAAGCCAACTTTGCTCCCCAAATCACACTTTGGGGAGCCGTGCTTATTCCATCAATACTTTTTAGTGCCTGGGAATGGCGGTTTTGTTGTCCCAAAGCAAAACGGACCTTTTGATTGGCAAGGAGAGGGGTAGGTAAGGAAGAATGCAGGGCGGCAGAGAGAGAAACGGGGAGAGACCCCAAAATGGACGTCGGAGATGGGAGAGGCGAGAGGGGTAGAGGCGACGCCTGCAGACGGAACTGTCAGCAAATGGAAGATATCGCTGACAATTAAGCGCAGCTAAAGGAGCAATATCTGCCGCAGCGATCACAAGATAGGCGCGCTCCCGCGGGCGTCTATAGCAGCCGAGTGACAAGCAGCCACGACACTCCTATGACCCGCGGTTTGATGCGAGCTTCCTCTGTAATTGCGCTCTCTTTGACCCGAACGTGTGCCGGGCATCCAGACGCATTCTCGTCACCGGGAGCCTGCTCTCTCCGCCCCCCGGTCACTCTTACGCCTCTCCCTCTCGATTAGAGGAGAGCCGGGAGGTTCTCCTGCTCCCATCCCTCACGCCAACCCCACCCCACCCCCCGTGCCTGGGACAGGGCCTCGTCTTCTGGTGCCTCTCTGACTCCACACTGCCCCCCAGCCACCACAGCTGTCACTGCAGCTTTTCGTCTCTTCTTCTCCCACGGTACAAACACACACACACACACGCAAACGCACACACACGCTCCGGTCTCTCTCTTCTACTTCTCCACTGTCCATTCATCCATTCAGAACTATTCACCCTCATTCCCTCCATCAACTCTCTCCGATATTCATCCATTTCTTTCAGAACCATTCACCCACACTCCCTCTCCCATTCGTACTCCTTGCATTTATCTTCCTCTCTTCTCCATCTCTGTCTGTTATTCTTTCTCGCAGTTTGTCCCTCTGTCACTCCTTAAAATATCACGTTCATTCATCCCTCTTCCCTCTCCTTCATCCCCTCTTCACTGCCTTCCATCACACTCCCAATTCCTTTTTTCCTTCTTCTCTTCCAATTTTCCTGGCCTTCCCCAGCCCTTCCTTCCTTTTCCCTGGCAGCTCTCTCTCTCTCCCTCCCTCCCTCCCTCTCGCGCTCCGCGTGCGGGTGGGGTCGGGGCGGGGAGGGAGAGCGTGTGGCGGTGTAACGGATATTAAAATATTCCTCCGGCGTGGAGATAGTGGTGATCCGGGGAGCGATAGCGGGAGATAATGAAAAGAGGAACAAAAGCACTCCCCGCTCAGTGTCTGACCCCCCCCCCCCCCCCTCCTCCTCTCCTCTCCTCTCCTTCCCTCCCTCCCTCCGTTCTCTCTCATTTACATGGTAATCATCCCCTGCTCTGCTTCCAGGCTGAGAGGGAGAGCCACTGATTTGTGAATGAGGGAGAGAGCAGAGTACCAGTGTGTTTGTGTGTCTATGAGTGTGTTTGGAGTACAGGATGTTATTGTGTGTGTGTGCGTGTGTGCGGTACACAGTAGGTTTTGTATGTGTGCGTGTGTGTGGTCTTGGAGATGTACCGTTTGCAGGGTGTGTGCGCGTATTTGTGTGTGCAAATGAGCTCCTGGTGCAGTGCTGAGTGTGTGTGTGTTTGTGTGTGTGAAAATGAGTTCCTGGTGCAGTGCTGTGTGTGTGTGTGTGTGTGAGCCTACTCTCTCTCCCCACCTCGTTTGCATATCTGCGTCTCATCACGTTGCCAGGACAACCTCATCTGTTCATCAGGGAGGGCAGGAAATGAGCTGACAGCACACTCACAGATACGTACACACACACACACACAGCACTGCACCAGGAGCTAATTTTCACACACATGCGCGCGCACACACACACACTCAGCACTGCACCAGGAGCTCATTTTCACACACAGACACATTCTCTCAAACACACACATAAACACATACACACACATGTACACATACACACACGCGTGCGCACACACACAATTCTCAATTGTTTGCACACTGGAACAGGTCTTACGAACCCAATGAGCATAACGTCAATGTGCAAAAAGGACAATTCTTTGTTTTCACACAAATTTCCCTTTCCCTTTTACCCTTTTCCAAAACACACAATTGTCGCGCAACTGTCCTCATTAGGCACAATGTTCAGAGAAGAAATCTGGTGGGTTCACATGGAAGACACTTCAAGCCATTCAACCTTCAGTTATCACGTGGACACACTAACCCTCACAGGGCAAACACCAGTTGATTTAATTATTCAACCAGCAATCAGACCTTTAGCGCAAATAGAATCCTAAACAAATCTGAGTTTGAAAAAAGCAAGTGCGCCACATTCCCTTGAAGAGGATCTCGGAAAGAGCGAAAGAGCCGTACTGCCGATATGCGAAGGTACAGTAAGCACTCTACCGTGAGGCAAAATATCATTTGAGCGCCGTATACTGTAGTTCCCATCGATGTATGGGAGCAACCGTAAGTACCTGCTACATTTTAAAGGCTTATTGGAGTAGTGGCTTGTACAGTTGGTTGTGGAATAGGACTTTGAGGGTTCGCTCTCCGTCAAAGACCCTTTGCAGTCGTTTCAAAATGCCATTGTTCTTCACTATATTAACTGGCGGGAAATTATTTCCAATACTGTTAGGTCAAATCAAACCAAATCAAATTTCAATTCACATCGCACATTTTATGAAGAATTTGTCATTGTACGTTTCACAGTATACCCCTGGTCTATACGCCAACAAAGCAAGCCAAACAAGGGGACAGTGGCAAGGAAAAAAAACCCTGAATGGCTAGAGCCCTGTTACTCAAATCTTGGTGCTCGAGGGCCAAGAGTTGCTGGTTTTTCACCCTCCCTTTACCTGGGAGTCAGGTGTGAAGACAGTCTGGCCAATCAGTAGCACTAATTGTTCAATGAATTACCTGGGAGAAAAAAAGACCGGGGCCGGATTTGGATTTCTTCCTCATACCGAGAATGTTTGAGCTACGTAGATATGAGCCCCATTCATCACAAGTGCATTTTTATTAATGAGTCGGGGTGCTATTTGTCGGAGCAGAGGAGATAAGGATGGAACATCGTTGCCCGCTGTGCCGTCGCAGCCTTGTGCCGTCATGAGCCTTCAGCAACCAGGGAGTCCTCATTCACCAAGTACACAGTAAGTCCATTCTATAGCGTACATCTCCTCGCTTTCATTCGAAACTTTCCAAAACCGTCTGCCCTACCCCCACCCCCGATTAGGGAAAGTAAGGCGGGTGTGCACCCCGTGCACTTTGTCATTTGGACACAATTTGGGCCTCGTTCATGAAACGTGAGCAGAACGAATTTGTACGTAAAATCGTTCGTATTAGCATTTTTGCCCGTATTTTGGTATTCATCAATATTTTTGCATCTGAGATTTGTTAGTACCTCGGAACAAAATTTACACCTGCTCCGGAGCGCACGTACCTCGTTCGTAAATTCAGAATGCCGGTAAATGTAGCTTCTGAGTGATAATTAGAAGATGAATTTATTTATTTTTTCTGTTAAATTCACAAGACTAATACAAGTAAATACACATTACAAACGTAATAAATTGTGATTGTAAAAAGCAAATACTTTAGATTACGCCTATTAATCAATTGTAGGCTATGAAGCTGTTTAATTAGACCCATAACGTAGTCTAATGAACGCTCCCAGTAGCCTACTATTTTTTGTAAATTGCTAAAAATTTAAATTCTACATGACCTTACATAGGCTATGCTATAATACACATTTAACCAATGTACGAAATGTGCTTCAAAGTGGCTTACATGTCTGTAGCCAGGGGTGCAATTGTGGTCAACAGCTTAAATCAGCTAATGCCAGCGTACATCCAGTTCCCCGCGTATATTTACAAATGCTTCACGAATGAGGCCCAATCTAAGTTTCCACCACCATATTCACCTTTACCTAAACGCAACAGAGGAGTTTTTTTCGAGGCACAGCGATGGAAGGTGTACGACCACAACCCCCACCACGACCGTGTGCCCCTATTCCAAGCAATAGAAGGGGGGGGGCATGTAGGGACGTACTGGCAGAGTCATGTCAGGGATGGATGCATGATATCAGAAGGAATCCTCCCCTCTCCCCCCTCCCCCGTCCCGATTGGCCAGGGAGAACATTGCTTGTGAACTTGTGATGTAGCAAGTCTGCTGTGGATTGATCAAGACACATACATGACCCTGAATGATGTCTCATTTTATTTATTTATTTATTTTTCTTTTCCCCGGTACAGTATATTTTTTCCCTGAGTTTTTATTAAACCTGTGTACGTATGGTTTAAATTATATTTGTGTGTATGATTTGGAAGCAAAATGTCCTTTTGAGGGGAGAGTACATCGCTTTGACTAAGGTTTTACAGAAACAATTGACTGTTTCGCCAGACCAACCCCCCCGCCCCCAAGGTTTTCTCCCGCTCTCTCCCAAATTTATCACCATACACCCCCTCATGCCACATGCAACCTACTCCCCCCATACTTGGTACTTACCGGCTGTCCGGACCCAGGGCTAGAGCAGTAGATGGTGTACTTGCGGATGATACCATTTGGCTTGTTGGGGGGTAGCCAGGACACCACCACACTGCTGGCAGATGAGGGGACGGCCTTGATACCTGCTGGAGGACCCGGGTCTGAAAGGCAGGGAATCAAGGACACGGTTACATGATCGCTGGATTTCAGTCCCCCCCCCCACCCAACCAAAAAAAAAAAAACAGGTCTCACTGTCCTTTTCCAGGTCTGTCTTGTTGTCAGTCGGTGTCACGCAGAGCGGTAAATCTCACTTAAGCCCCACCAGGATTTTCTGTCTTTGCCCCTCAGTATGAGCACCTGATCCCCACCTGCGTTCTCGCATGTGAGCGCGGGCCAGCAGAGAGGTAGCGTGGATGAGTTAAGCGAATGAACGTCTCTGAGTGCATTTGTATGTACTGCGCTGTATGGGTGAGTGACTTTCTGTGTCTGTGTATGAAAGGGAGCTGATTGAGGCTTTTCTTGTAAGAACACGAGAATGCGGAGAACGGGGCCATTCAGCCCAAAACGCACTCGTCCTTTCGCAGACTGCGTAGAGTGTCTGTAGCAATCTGTCATGCCTGGACCTGAACAACCCAAGAGACTCTGCTAATATGGACGTATGTGTGATCGCATGTGCGTGTGCGTGTCTGTCTGTGTTTGTGTGTGTGTGAGAGAGAGAGAGAGAGAGACAAAGAGCACGTGTACTTGTGTCTATGAGGATGAATAAATGAGTGAGATGCGTGTAAACAAACGCGCGCTTGCCAAATATGCTTTTGTATGTGAATGTGTACATACGTATATGTGGATTAGTGCCGAATTGTGTGTGTTTGTACACGTGTGTGTTATAATGAGGAACTATGTGCATGTGTTGATTAATAAATAATTGTGTGTGTGTGTGATAATTAAGTGTGTGTTGGTTAATGAAAAACTGTGTGTGTTGATTTATGAGGAATTGTGTGTGTGGGTTAATTAACTGTGTGTGTATGTTGGTTAATGAAAAACTGTGTGTGTGTTGATTAGTAAGAAATTGTGTGTGTGTGTGTGATAATTAAGCGTGCGTGCGTGTGTCTGTGATAATTAAGTGTGTGTGTGTATGTTGGTTAATAAAAAACTGTGTGCGTGTTTTTATGTATGTATGTGTGTGTATGCATTTATGCATGTTCATTGCATGTATATGAGTGTGTTTATATGTGTGTGAGGGCGAGAGTGTTTGTATGAGCGCGAGCGTGTTTGTACGTGTATGAGCGTGAGTTTGTTTGTATGCGTGTGTGTGTATGTGTGTGTGTGTGTAAGCGTGAGCGTGTTTGTATGCGCGTGAGTGTATTTGTATGCATGTGTGTGTGTGTGAGCGTGATCGTATGTTCGTGAGCATGATTGTATGTTTGTGAGCACGAGTGTGTTTGTATGTGTGTGAGCGCGAGTGTATTTGTATGTGTGTGTGAGCGTGAGCGTGTTTGTATGTGTTTTGAGAGCAAGTCTGTTTGCATGTGTGTGAGCATGAGCGTGTTTGTATGTGTGTGAGAGCGTGTTTGTGTGTGTTTCTATGTGTTTGTATGTGCGTGAGCGTGCGTGTGTTTGTATGCGTGTGAGCACGAGCGTGTTTGTATGTGTGTGAGCGCAAGTCTGTTTGTATGTGTTTGTATGCGCTTGAGCGTGTTGGTGTGTGTTTGTATGTGTTTGTATGCGCGTAATCGTGTGTTAGTATGCGAGTGAGCGCGAGTGTGTTTGTATGCGCGTGAGCGCGAGCGTGTTTGTATGTGCGTGAGCGCGAGCATGTTGGTGTGTGTTTGTATGTGTTTCAATGTGTTTGTATGCCCGTGAGCGTGTGTTTGTATGCGCGTGAGCGCGAGCGTGTTTGTATGCGCGTGAGCGTGAGCGTGTTGGTGTGTGTTTGTACGTGTTTGTATGCGCGTGATCGTGTGTTTGTATGCGCATGAGCGCGAGCGTGTTTGTATGTGCGTGAGCGCGAGCGTGTTGGTGTGTGTTTGTATGTGTTTGTATGCGCGTGATCGTGTGTTTGTATGCGCGTGAGCGCGAGCGTGTTTGTATGTGCGTGAGCGCAAGCATGTTGGTGTGTGTTTTAAAGAAGTGTTAAAGTGAGCAGGGCTGTTTGTGGCTTTGAGGGCCTTAGCCTTTCATTTAAGAAGCTCTACAGAGTAAGTACCATGGAAACGGGGAAGGGAGGGTGTCAGTGACATATGTTCATTCAGAGGCGGCGCTCAATGCTTTGCTCTCAGTGTATTTACCCTCTTTAAACTGACGCCCTCTCTCTAGATTAACCCCGAATGTACTGTCCATTTCACAGTGACCAGGTCAATCGCTTCACAGAATTACCGCTCCTTTACTCAACCATCCCGGCCAAATATCCCTCCATCCACAAGCCTCCATCCACTACTCCCAAACATGAGGTATCAGTGTGGCACGGCCATTAAGGCCCTGGACACGTAATCAAGAGACTATGGGTTCAAATTCCAGGTTGGGTGGGCAGTTGCACCCTTGTGCAAACACTTAACACAAAATGGCTATGTTTACATTCCTGGCTATATGACTGACAACAGACTCTATTCTTATGTATATCAATGATAACAGACTCCACCTATTCTTATGTATATCAATGATAACAGACTCCACCTATTCTTATGTATATCAATGATAACAGACTCCACCTATTCTTACGTATATCAATGAGAACAGACTCCACCTATTCTTACGTATATCAATGATAACAGACTCCACCTATTCTTACGTATATCAATGATAACAGACTCCACCTAGTCTTACGTATATCAATGATAACAGACTCCACCTAGTCTTACGTATATCAATGAGAACAATAATACGAGCACAGTGCTAGTTAATGCACACTATTGGGTTGGTGTAACTTAGGGGTCGATTTAAAAGTTTGCATGTATAAAATCACATGTAAAACTGTTACCACCTGCAAAAAATTGTCCAAGGTGATCAACTGACAGGGTGCAAAGAGGACTGCGTGTGTTAAAATGGAAAGATACATGGATTTTTCATTTCTTCTTGGTTAGCCTGTATGAATGTGGAAAAGTGGGCGTCCCTACGTTATTTCACAAAATAGTGGGCGGGAGGTCATGCAAATACCCCTTAGTGTGCACTAGGGTTTAGTGTGCACTAGGGTGTGAGTGCACAAGTGTACACAAGCACTCAATTTAAATTGCTATGATGTGGTACAACAAAACAACAACCACATCTAGTGATACCATCAGTGTTAAACAAAGCAACAGGTATTGAGTGAGACGTACAGGTTGAGTTTAAATGGGGGTACACTCAATTGGCCCCCTCTCATTAATAGATGACCCCCAAGCGCAGTCTGACAGAAACTGTATTTGGCCGTGACATATTAACCCAGAATATAACATCCCAGCTGAATTGGGGGTGTGGGGGCAACCGCCCAGATGACGGCCACCCACCCCCAGCCCTGCCCCCAGCCTCCTGTCTCAAGTAGAGGGGGTCAAACAGGCACCCCCCCACCCCCACGGTTAATCTTGGCCAGCAGACCAAATGTTTTCTTCGTCATCATCATCATCATCATTATTATAACAGAGATAACGCTGCAATCTGGACACTGGGAGGGAATGGAGGGTAAGCTGGGGTTTAGAGAGAAATACACCATCATCATTATTGTGTTTTAATCTCAGCACTGGGGTAATCTCTATGCCCCGCACCTGCTCCCAGACAGGGGGCAGAGGGTATCTGATCCATATTTACTTCCCCCGCACGGGACAGCACTGTCGCTGGGTCCTCCAAAGGGGGGCAGACTGCGTCGGGCGAGCCCGTGTGTGGGCGAGCTCTGCGTGTTGAACCGCACCGCAGTCTATTGACACTGCGTTCCACCGCAACGCACAACTCTGCAATATGTAAAACTGCCTTGCATTCTGTATGAGACGCGGAAAGCATCGTGACTCTACTTCACGCCGCAGGTCGTCAATGTGTGGTGAACGCAAATGCTTGGGGTTGTGATATTGCTGTCGTTGAACCATTGTGATTGGTGACCATGTTCACATTTCCTTGCCTGGACTTTAGAGAACATACAAGTGTGGGAAAGGGGACCAGAAGTCTATCAATCTGTAATACTCCAAGCTCCCTAATACCCTAATAAAATGTATTAAGATTTGCAATTAGTTCACAGCAATATATAAAAAAAGGCCACACATTTATGCATATATTCTTATATTTTAATTAAATAAATTGGTTGAAATGTGCAGTTAGTTCATAACACTATTAAAAAGTGCATTATGTGTATTTGTGCACTTATGTGTATCTCCAATTTTGCCATGTTCAATCTGGGTATGCTGTGGTTAGGGATATGTTTGTGATGTCACAGTACTGATTAGTCTGAGATGTGCTTTGTGATGTCACAGTACCGGTTAGACTGAGACATGCTTTGCGATGTCACAGAACTTGTTAGGTTGAGATGTGCATTGTGATGTCACAGTACTCATGTGCACTTCCTATCAGTGACTAAGAAGAGTCCTCCATTGTGCCCTGGACTGCCTGAGTGCACAAGTCCATACAAACACACACACGCACACACACACACACACACACACACACACACACACACACACACACACACAAAAGAAACATCAGGCAGGCCCAGGAGCATGGAGACCCTGGGGCTGGACGGGGATAGTTTTGGGGGGGGAGGTGTGTTTGAACAATTCAACTCCAATCACTGCTCCATATGTTGCCAAGAGGCCCAGGGGGAGAAAGAGAGAGAGAGAAAGAGATAAAAAAAATAGAGAAAGAGAGATTCTTGAGAGAGTGCCTGTTGCCTCTGGACACACTGACATCTAACATTACTGACACAGTAACATTCAGCCTGTCTGACACAAAAAAGGGTGGGGGGGGGGGGGGGGGGGGGGTGGGTAAGGGAGATAGGGAAAGAGGAGATAGAAATGACCTGGGTATACAATACTCATTTGTTTTGACCTCCCTTCATCTCTCCCTCTGCCCTTCCTCCCTCCATCCCTTGTTCTTCATCTTCATCCCCCCTCTCTCCCTCCATCTCCAGAACCCCAGCTGTGCCCCCCCCCCCCCACTCCTGAGGGGGGATGAGAGGCACAGATACAGCAGTAATCCTGACCTGAATGGTGTAAGCACAAAATTAATCCCCTCTAATCCACCAGGAACGAATCCCTCTCCTTGTGTGAGGCTGTAAGCTGGGCAAGACGCCCCCCCCCACCCCCAGCCAAGCCTTTGGCAAAAGCTTCTTAATTGTCATTAACACTGGTAATGGTGCCTCAGCCTCCAAATAAGCTTTAATCAGAAGTCTGCCCGATAACCCCTACTCGCCCCCGGCTCCCCGTCTAACCACCCCCCCATACACACCCGATTCCCCTTCCTCACTCTTTCTGGCCTCCAGCGAGAGGCTTTTGTACAAAGGACCTGCTCCTCTGAACACAGAGCACTGCCAGACAAACCTTCTGTCCCGTGCGTGTGTGTGCGTGTGCGTGTGCGTGTGCGTGTGTGTGTGCGTGTGTGTGTGTGCACGTGTGTGTCTGCGTGTGGATATAGGTGTTTGAGTGTGTGTGCATGCATGTGTTATGATCGTACACGTGTTTACATTGTGCATCTTGTACGCCCCACACGTATAGCACTCTTTTGTGTACTTTATTCCTGTGTGATATTTGCATGTTTATTTATTCATAAGACATACAGATGTAGGCCACACACTGCTTCACTTGATTAATGGTCTAACGTTTTATGTGTGTGTACATGTATGTGTATATGTATATGTATGTACCGTAGAATGCATTTATATATACAGACATGCTCAAATTTGTTGGTACACCTGGTAAAGACGTGTAAAAATGGTTACAAAAAATTTACCGTTTGGTGAATTAGCTTAATCTCACACTGAAAAAATGAAAAAGATCCAATCTTTAATTGACGTTCATTTATTATGAGAAAAAAAAATCCCTCATCAAGAAATAATTATTTTTAACAAAACCATGTAGGCCACAATTATTGGCACCCCTGCATTTATATATAGAATAAAGTATACATTTTTAATATTTGGTCGCATATCCTTTGCATGCCCTGACTTCCTGATGTCTGTGACCCAACAACATCAAAAAACTCTTGATATCTTATTTTCTGGTACTTTTACAAGCGATACTAAATGTCTCTGCATTTGAATGGATCTCTATGGGAATTGGGTGGTGGGACTAGATTTAGCTGTAAATTACAATGGAACACATGGTTGGCTAAATGGCTCCAAGTCATCAAGGGTCTGATATATCAAACAAGCCTTAAACCATCACTCTGCTGCCAGAAATACAGTAGATATGGATGGATAACTTGAATGGTTTCTTCTCCTGACTTATTTTTACACAGAGTTCAATAGAAAAATTTGTCAGGAGAAACAACCCTTAAAGTGATCCATCCATATCAACTGCATA